>OY759233.1:17877877-18175377 GCA_963662185.1 Eilema griseolum
TAAGCATTTACTCACATAATAACCTATTATAATCGGGCCGGTTGTATGCTCAATTATTGTCCAAATAGTACAGTGTAACTAAACTGAGTTCCAACGTTTATGTACTAACAGAGCTTAGCTCACGTTTATCAGGACTCCTATTCTTCTTGTTACTGTCTAGTATGTTATTGTTTATTCGTTCTTGTTATTCATTGGAATCTGTGATATTAATTAGTAAGTGAGAGTGATGGTGGAAAATATCAATTCTACCTGGTAACTGGCATTACAGTCAATTAGTAGCGATTATCCAGTCGCTCATTAAATCGAAGCCCGACTCAGTCCAACTGTACTTAGACGATAATTTTCATTTAGGGATTAAATCCCTTTGGGAGATTAGAGCCATGATTGTTTATGTATTTCACATAAAATGAGATAAGCTCGTTGCAGTTCTAAGTATCCATTTCATCAAATATGTACAGTTAAACCTACCATATTATTAATTCGTTTCCCTGCTAATTATTTAAATGAATATAAATAAATAGAGAAGACTCGCCTTCTGTGGTGTTCCTACATTTTACGACGACTACCTGACTCTCTCTAAACTTATTATAGCCTTTTGTTCTTCTAAAAAAAATAGGTGAAGAAAATTAACATCAACATTTTGCCATCTCAATCATATGTTTTCGATCAAACGTAATAGACGGCATGCCCATTGCCATGAACCAGGTACATTTTCGTAGGCCATAAGTTTCCGAACTATGTTAAAAAGTGAGCGGCCTTTAGTCGTTTTTACGAGACTACTATATAATATCGCCAAGGATTCTCCGTCAACGCTTGAACGTTACGGACGATATTATATAAACTAAAAAAAGAATGCTCATAACGTAGCTTATATAATATCCTCCATTCAAGCGTTGACGCAGAATCGTTGGCGTTATTATTCTGTAGTGCCAAGTAGATCCAACCTTATGAATATTACTGGTATCGACAGTGTCATCGAGAGACGTGAGAGCTAGTTGAGAACACAAAAGTTTGACGCCAGACGTGAGAAGTGAGCGAGCAAGCATCTACGAGTACGTACGACATCATTGCTAAACAACTGTAGCGCTTACGTTTGATCGATGAGTTCGCACAGTTGCTACGATACATTATACGGAGAATTATGTCTTCAATCGAGTTCTTTCATCTACCACTCTCGTTAAACTCACAACCTTTCATCTACCTTTTTATAATGACATTACTGTAGCAAACTCTCTGAGCCGGAGACTTATAAAATTACCTTAAAATGGTTATCTACTTCTTAAAATTAAAGTCAATCTGGTCATGAGGAAAATGTTCTTATAAAAACTAGAGATGTCTTAAAGTCGAAATGTACCGAGTATTTGAAATTACCTGAAGGACGTTTTTTTGAGATAGCCACGAAATTGAAACTATAATAAAAATTCTGTTACTACATCGTAAATCTTCAGTGTCGCAGATATCCTCTCGTTTGTTTTCACCAAGAGAATAATGAAATCGATTTTACTTTTTGTGCCATCCACTTAGGAAAGAAAATGTTTCGTGAAACAATATTTTAAGGCTACTTTTTTTCGGCTGCAATGCACAGAGTCTTAGGTTCTGGCAAATTATTTCTCGGTATTGGAATGGTAACTCCACGTCATGATGTGGTTTTTGCATGATTTTTCTCGGTATTTTTATTAATTATTCTCAGTAGCAACTAGCAATACAGGGGCTAGTAATGAGGCCGGTAGACGCCGTAGATCTTTTTCTTCAACGGTATAAGTAGGTATATGCATATAAAAATAGGTCATACAGGTGTAAAAATTATAGATTTAACTTTTATTTAGTTTTTATATAATATTCTAAATTACTACTTAAAATATATTGGTTTATTTTTTTTGGCATATACCTACCACTTGGTTGGCAGACAAGCCCACGGCCCACCTGACGGAAAGTGGTTATCATAGCCTATCAGGGAATCACAAGCGCGCTGCCAACCCTGTAAGCGCAAGAGTTTCTGTGCTGTCAGTGTAAAAGACAAAGCAGGGCAAGCTTTTGGTCTTTCCACTGACATCACAAATACTCTCCAATGAGCTCTGGCTACCCTACTCACCACCGGGAACACAACACTAAGTTATTATAGCCGCGGCAGGGTAAGTACTTCCCCAGTCGGACTATTCAATTGGACGGAAATACAGTCGTGTCCTACCACCTGCACTAAAATAGGGCATATTAATTTTTCACTTTATAGTAACTCAATTATATCTTTTTTCTTATTTGCGGTGAACTGACGAGCTAATGGAGTGGGCAGTCTCTTTTAACCTTTTCTCATAAGTATAATTGATGACTGAGCAAGCAAGATCTCGTTTTATAGAAGTTTTAAAAATCTTTTCGTCGTTTGCGAAACTTACGAAGACGAAGACGTAGGTCCTACAAACGGTTAAGAGCACTCTACAATCCTTCGAAAAATGTTTTCAATCTTTTATAATTCCCATCTACTTTTGTAGTACATTCCTTCTTTTGTTAGAGTGTAGTATCTAGGTACCTTCGTTCTTGACGCACTGCTAATTTACATTTTCGAAAAAAAAAGCAGATACACATTTCTCAGTAGATAGTGCATAGAAATAGTTGTCACTTAAAGAAACTAGATCTCAGAAAAAATAGATTTATCAACACCTGTCGATGATACAAGAATAAGTAACAGTATTAGGTATTCAAATTTAGTTGAATATTCGAAAAATATAATACTATTTTCGTTTCAAAATTAGCTTTATGGAAAGGCGAGATGAAAATGTGCAAATTCATAGTATTACTTACTATAAATATCATCATTCTAGAAAGTATAAAGTACTTTAAAATACATTAGACGGCATTCAAGATGAATTTATCAATTATATCACCTGAAGTTAGACAAGTTGCAGTGTTAAACTGTCTGAAAGGTCAATTAAGAGCGAGTGTTCTTCGATCAAGATTCCACATAAATATACGTAATCCCAAACATCTTTGAATTGATTTTGCTTGTGTTAGATCCAGTTTTAGTACTCCTATGTCAGAGTTCTGGCATGCCACGAGCACTTTCTGCTGGTGCATTTTTTCGTAGTCAAATTTCCAAGTGTCTTAGGCAGATGTCGACGGTATATTCAAATTGAATCTCGCTCTTAAACTGACTCCGTTTCTCTATAAAGAAAATTAAACTTAAGCGCTAAAACGTGATTGTGCTTGTAGGTTACAAGAATGTAGTAGGTAGGAATTACGTCAAAACCTTCATAACGGATTAGCAATTAACAGAATCTATTATACTTCGCGTGTAATTATTTCTTGAAATATATATTTAATCATTCAATTTGCTCTCCTCTTATAATTAATGTTTCTAAAAATAACGCTGGGCTTATTGCACGAGTACGTGGTAAGCTAAGTTACTCGCACGAGTAATCACTGGCCTGTAACAATATTTATGTTAGGCTGGTCTTAGTTTATGTGTCCACCCAGCCAAATAACAACAGTTCTAGAACTTGATAGCAAGCCCATATTTAATTGTTTTACTTTTAATTAGAAGTAGGGAGCTCATTAATGAAATTAATTTGGAATCTTTTGTTGGCCAACATTTAAATCGTTTTTAAATTGGAAAATTGGAACTCGCAATTTAGAAACACGAGTAAAAATTAATTTACGACGGAAATAAATAAGTCCTTTATTTTCATTAGGTGTGTACTTCGTTGGTTGAAAACAATTTTATGACACGCTCTTAGGGTAATAATACTGGTATTGAAAATGAATAACAGTTTTTTACTACTGCTCGTAGTTATGGTATTACTTTTTTGCTATTAGATGTATGCTAGCCTGAAAACTAGCTACATTCCACTATCCCATCCAAAATCAGTTTTTAGGACACATTATTTGTGGAATGTTGTCCACGTTAATGTTGGATTCAAGTAATTCTTAGTACTTACTTAACCTAAAAGACTTAATAATAAAATCATTCCAGTAAGTAATGCGAGTTTCAAAAATTAATTGTAACGTACAAGATTGCTGTAAGAAAACTCATCACAGGGACATTAATTAATTCCATATTCTTTTCTTTCAACTTTCGAAATACGAAACACGGTGAAACTTAGATTTAAAAGATTTATTTAAAGAAGATTAACGAGACAGCTATCGAGTTAAATATATTTTTGTTATAAAGTTAATGAAAGTGTTCGTCAAAATATCAGGAACAAATGTCACTTGTTTCGGATGTTTGAAACAAAAGTTCCTTAAGTAATATTTTTCATGACGACAGACTGGAGCAACAGATGACATTGAGTAATGAGATAATATCTATCTCACTAAGTATCGATTAACCACACCATTTAACAGGAGGTCTGGCTACAAGTGCTGTTGTCTAGCACGAAACAGATCTTGCGTCGGTTACACCGAGCTCGTTATGTTAAAGAATGAAGATTACCTACGTGACCCATTTGATCTCTAGCAGTAACCATAAATCGATCGAATCAAATGTAAGCCGTGCGATACCCGCCTTATTTGTAATGGTGGATGAAGAAATTATTCAAGTTGATGAGTTTTTAATTTTAAAGCATGTAAAAATATGGAGGTCGTTTGGTAAGGGAAGATCATTAATTCCCTTCACAGCCATTGAGAAATCTGATCGTTAAAAGCTTCGTGCCGTTATTTTTGGCCAGTTATCAGAAGTCTGGCGGTGTGAAGAGATGCTTAAAATATTTTAACATTTTTTATTACACTCGTAATCGCATTATGCTAGTAGCTAAAACTTTATGATTCAAACCTCGATCACTACCGAACTTAGAGGTCGATGGTTAGAACATCACGTCTTTGCTAAGTGTTAATAAAATAAAAGTTTTGTGCTAATGAGTCTGGACATGAGGTACATAGCAATCTGTACTGTTTCTATGCTGTATTTGATACTTTTAGTTACCGTAATGCAGAGTGATTTCATAATGTTAACATGTACGTCACGAACAGCACTATCTATTATTACGATTCTCTCTTAATTACTTTTTATTGTATCATCACTAGTTCTTCAAAAACTTATTCCTGGATCGTCGTAAAACGATTATCATTTTACAGCTTGGGACTTTATCAACACGGACTTACAACCCGCATAAATTTTACTAAATTTCAGAAGGTTTTACAACTTTGTCCTTCGTATTTAATTTTTATAACAGTTATTATATTCAACGACTACAGATCTGAAACATAAATGCGGATAATCAATAGCAAATATATAAATTTTATTACTTAATTAGACATAACTTGTAATATTTTGATTACTTAGAATTAAATTTGTAAATGAAACATGGGTGTTGGTATGTACTCACCAAGATTTTCAGGGTCCAACTCAACCTCACCTGCAAGCCAAATCTCTGACTGAGCTGCTGAATCACTGAGGCAGCTTACTTCTCGGGGTTGAGAAATCAGACGGCAGTCACAGAGCCAAGAAACCAAGTTATGGTAAAAGGTCACTTTGGATTCCAATGTGCAAGGCTTTGGATAAAAAAATAAAATAATCAGCTCTCCATCGTGATTGGTAGAAAAGAACATTGATTTATTAGGTGTCAATCCCAAACCTGTACTGTTGCATAATATTATTATTTCAAAACAGTAACGTGATAATGAGAACCTCTGCGCTGTCTGAACTCTCACGTTCACCGTATGGAAATATTTATTAATATAAACGTCAGTAGGAAATACGGTGCATTTCGCGCTGAGACGTACTCGCACGCGAACTGCTTGTCACTGGTAATGAGTTACGAGAAAATATACGGATACTGGGCGCAATTTTTTTTCCTTAGATCGAAATAACAGTCTCCTAAATAATAATTAATTGAATAACGCAAAATTATGTTACCACGCTACCAAGACTAAGAAGTATGCGAACTTGGTTCTAATAAATAAATTGAGCTTACGTGTAATTGAAAATCTAGTCCCGAAGCATTATCTCGTGAATAACGATATGATTGCTAACTCGTTGTTTTAATATTTTGCCACGTACAATCAACAACGAAAATTACTTAACATTAAAATTAGTTATACCGTCTCTAGAGATGGTTTTTTAAAGACTAGAGTGGGCGGCATTATTTAATCTTTTTTATCTTTTGCTTAATATTTTATGAAAGTTTTCAGAGCTAACGTAATAAATAAATTACATTTTGTTAAGCTACTTCTGTTAGCGATTGTACAATTATCTATAGATAACTTAATTTTATGAAAACTATCCTCGACTTTACTTCCTTTCAAAATTTAATTTACCCCATAGTTCAGTTCGATATTAATATTTATAGAGTCGAATGAAAATTAAAATTAACGGTGCTTACAAAATCAGTATAAATCATTGCCCGCGACACACAGAAATCAGTTTCTGGGATAAAATAAACTGCTTGTGTACTAAATTTCGCTATTATTTGCACAAAAGTAATAAGGCACTAAGATTTGATGACTACCTAATAACACCACAGTCGCTGGTAACGTCAAGTGTGGAAATATCTATGTGTGTATCTGTGTAGTAACTTTGTAACATTAACGTCATCCGGGTTGCGGACACCCTCATTTTGTTCGTATGTTTAGGGTGAGGTAGCTTTGCTAATTGCCGAGAGAACAACATGCTATATTGACCTATTAGGTAACGTTTACGTATCCAACACATGCGACGCGTGCGCGTTTAGCATATATATGAAAACAATTATGAAAATAGAAGTTAAATGTGTGTTAGTGTTGATAGGACGTAGACCAGTGAGTAGGGTAGCCAGAGCTCACTAAAGAGTTTTGGTGCTGTCAGTGGGAAGACCAAAAGCTTGTCCTGCTTTGTCTTTTACTTTGACGGCATAGAAACTCTCTGTGCATACAGGGTTGGCAGCGCGAGTGTGACTCCCTTGGTTTTGCACACGACCATAGGCCACGGTAACCTTTCCATCAGGTGGGCCGTGTGCTTGTCTGCCATCTAAGTGGTATAAAAAAACCAGTGTGGGCTCTGCCTACTCTAATAGGGAAAAACCGGTCAAGTGCGAGTCGGGCTCGCGCTTTGAGGGGTCCCTACGAAACTGGATTGAGGGATGTCCCGGTTTTACTACTCTTGCATTTGCATAAATTTGCTACACAAATGACTATCTTTTGATCGAATTAAGTTAGAAGTTTGATTTTGTTACAGCTTCAAGGCGTTGTAGACCTAAGTAATTGGTATTTTTTTTTACTTGATAGTTCTATGCATTCCTGAGAAAAACGTCTTGACAGACAGATAGACGCTGTAGTAGTGTAAAAATCATGATAATCTATTTAGAATACAAAAATATTTACGTATCAATGTATAGTTATCTTTGGGTCATAGTATGTATTAAATTGTTCTATAAACATTTTTAAAAAGAAATAGATATCATTACGCTTTCGCGTTTTTTGTAAAACCCGAGACTATCATAATTCGGCTTGTCAGCAGCCATGACTAATGTACTAGCATGCAAGTTTGAACATTGTTATTTATATATTTTGTCTTGTTATAATAAATCATAATAAATCGGAGCATCGCATAAATCATAAGGTTTACGTTATGTCTTGAGTTAACCCGATTCTCGGATCTGGCAGTAGGTATCTTTACGAGTAGCAGCTATAAATCAAGAAGAGGTGGCGTGCACTATCGTAAGCGGGGCTCTAATTATATCTGCACCCGACGCATTAATAACTTGTCTTAATTGTAAACGTATTTTGCTTCTCTCATCTTTAACTTGCGCGATTACAGTGAGCAGAAAGCGTCGCTCTGGAGCTCCGCCACTAATGGATGATAAAACCAACGTCAACGCGGCTAACAACGGAATAAATTAAGGAAACCCTCGGAAATGGTTGATAAATTAGATCGTTGCTCTAACCACTCGTATGTTTAAATAGTCGCTCGTTAAAAGCTCTACACACAGAGCTTAAAACAAGGCTAACGCTAACATATGTTTACCTCTGTATTTCTATTTCATAATATAATTCAAACAAATATTTTAAACACGAAAATGAGCTTATTTATTTTCACCCGACTACGGCGACGCAAAAGGAGAGTTATGAATTTGACAGGCTGTATGTATATATGTAGGTTCATCTGTTCCCTCATAACTCCCCAACCATACATTAGAACTGGACAAATAAAGTACCATTAGAAGCGTCTTAGTCATCTGCTGGTTATAAGTTATATAGCGAATCACTGAATCTAATGTCGCGCCCTCTAGCGGTCATAAAGTTCTGTGTTAAAAAATAAATTAGAGATAAATATGTCGTGTTTGGTATCAATTGATATGACTTAATTAGCACAGTTCAAATATGTATAAATTATACATATTGCATGCCCCAAAATAATATAAATAATAAGGTAACCGTGGTCGTATGTGGTCGTAAACCAATTTTCACTAAAGGTAAGACTATATAAGTGGCATACAGCCACGGCTATCCTTGATATTTTCTTGTTTAATATATATTTACACATTTATACAAGTGTGATTTTTCAGTCGTCGGGTTTCAGTTACAAACTTTTTTTTTAAATCGTGATAATACATTTAAATTGATTTAGTTGAAATTCTGCTCACATAAATAGGTTCATGTTCCATTACCTAAGGGAACCTTTTAACAGTTCCAGTTAGTTAGATTCAAAGATAAGTATTCCAAGTGGGTATAGACTACTAAAATAATAATGTTTATCAAATATAAAAGTATAATTTAGCATATCAAACATCTTACAAACTGTTTCGAATAGCACAGTAAGTCTTACGAGATTTCACAGGATCAGTTGAAATGACAAACAATGTTGACTAAATTACCGGTATTAAATAGGTGAGCTGTCATTGTTCAGCCCTTACCAGTGAATGGGTAAAGTTTGCCATATGATACGAACACCGGTCAGGACACATGTAGGTCAACTTCAGCTATGAGAGTCACTTAGCTGGAGTACAACCCTCCATTTGCGTCCACTGTGCCGCTCGATCTGCAGCGTCACGTTGAGTGATTGTCTCACTAATTCGCCGTGACGTAACGATCAGAGCGCGTCATACCACGATCCCTCTACCCCCCGCTCGTCTACCCAACACCCTTTAGTAATGCTCGGGGACGGCAAAAATTATTTTCTATAAATAGAATACAATAATATCAAATATATAGATTATCATGCACTTTCTTGTCACAATATGAAGTAATATTATTTCATGGCTTGGATACAACTCAGTTCCAAGTGCCAAGTGCCAACTTTCCGTTTGTTTAATGCTATATACTACTTACTGTAATAAAAAGAATTATACTACTGAATATGGAACGGATAACTTACTTGCTTACTAACTATAGCAGTAGAAATGTTAACAAAGAATAAATCTTACATCGGTGTAACCAACAAATCTCCATAAGGCTGTTATTTATATTTAAATTACGTATGAATATTTAAAAATTCCAAAGTTTCTCATCTCGGTCGTAAAAGAGACATTTGCAAGTTAAGATGGGAACGTAAATAATAAATGTTTTAACTAAAATTAATTACATACTCGCAACAATATAGATTTTATTTCAGTGAAACAATCCAAATATTGTTTAAGAACGACCAAAGCTCTATTTATGAAGGATTACTTTAAAAGGTTCACCGTGACCTGAATATAAAGTAGATAAAATTTAATAAGACAATAAAGGTAAATTTCTTTAGCTAAATCAAGGCAATTTCGTCGTACCGATATCATCAATATAAGCCAGAAACATGGCCATAATCCTCGGGCCGTATTCCCACGTGAGGTGTGTACGCGTTCCCATGACACATGACAAATTACATTATGATTTTGTTCCGGACTCAACTCACACTGTTCCAACTTAATTCAACTTACACGGGTGTCGCAAAAGTGATTTCTATTTTTTTCTTTTTCTTATCAGCGTGAATAAATCGTACGTTGGGTAGTTTAGGCAATGCAGAGGCGAACTCTGGAACAAGTTCTGTTGGTAATGATGAAGGCTGAGTCGAGCGGGCGCGCCGGGCTTGCTGTCAAGTCGTCCCAACTTATGTAGCTACTTTATATCTTGCGCCTCCTATATTTCCTGCTGATTAAGTGTCACCGTTAAAGACAATTTTACTTACTTCGCCAAGGGTTCTAATGCCAATGAATTTACGGCAACCATTTTTCTTGTTAAGTAGCGGCTGTGATTACTATGAAGTTACAGCATAATTAATATACCTAGACATTAAAATGTATCTCTATCTGTGTTCCTAACTGTTGCAATCGTCTGTTGTTCAGAATATTCAGAACTTAGTAATAATAAAAAAATTATATCTTTCTACATTTTAAACATAGAAGGCATACTATCTATACGAAGCAATACTTTTTAGCAATTCCAAATATACCAAAATAAATGTATGTGCTACGTATAAGCTACGCTGCTACGAATGGAGCTACGACACGTAGTCATTATTCGATCGTTTGGAAACAGCTTTATTAACAGCACGCACAAAATTAATGTACTGGTTTACACTTAATATAAGTACATGTGTATATTTTATATGTTGAATCTTGCGAATTCAATTGTTTGGTATAATGATGAATGACTGGTTTATACCATTAGTATATAATTAAAGCAACTTTCGCTATCGCACATTAAAAGGAGTATAGTGTTAGCTGGCTGTCATTTTGATATCAAAAAGCCCACCAAAAAGTAAACGTTGATGGTTTTATTTTAATAAAAGCGCTCGATGTTCTACAAAAAGTTAGTCTGATTTCCGGGAAAAACGTTTTTTAGAAAAATCGTTGGAATATTTTATGAACATCATTGAAATATTTTTAATCTCGGTACATTTTCTGCCACCTGTATATTTTAAACACGATGTTTTTATTGCGTTATCCTTGTGCGTTGTGTTTACTCACGCGTTACTCATTGAGGGCTAAGCTTAAACACCTTTGACTCTTTGCTGATAAAAATATACATCGCACACAGTTAATGGCACTCCTGATTGACATTAAAATAAAAACGGGAAAGTATTTTTACACCCGGTATTTTAAACCTTTAATATTTTAACTTCTGTTTTTAGAACAAGTGCATGAGCGAAACGGATGATAAGTACCTAAAGAGGATATTCATGTATAAGATGTTTGTATCTACAAAAAAATAAGTATCTAAGCATGTTTATTTGCATACTAGAACTCACATTATAAGCTAAAAAGCCGTCCGTATGTCCATCCGTCCATCCGTCCATCCGTCCATCCGTCCATCCGTCCATCCGTCCATCCGTCCATCCGTCCTTCCGTCCATCCGTCCATCCGTCCATCCGTCCATCCGTCCATCCGTCCATCCGTCCATCCGTCCATCCGTCCTAAGGATTCATCCTAAGAGTAAGCTAAATTTCTTCTGTTAGGAGAGGTTCATATTGGTAGTACGAGTATTGTAGCTAGGATTTAAACCCTCTAGATCGATCCTTGACTATTAAACTAACGAAGAAGCGAAAAAGAAATTAAAACTTTCAAATGCATAGAATTATACAACACTGCCTCGCGAAAATGTAATTATTCATAGACCGTAAGAGCCTTGTTACTTGTAAATTGTTTACAGTGAAAAGTGATATCAAAATTTAAGTCCTTGAAAATGTTCGTGTGTGGTAGTTGTTGCCTAATATAATAATCGTCAGATTTCCACGTGAGTTTAGGTACAAGGAGGCCATACTTTCAGGGATACGGGTCCTTCTAGGTAACATTTAGGGTTATGGCTGGGTTGGTAATGCTGGCCGATAACCTTGAAGTTGTTTTATATTAAACATACCTAACTAAACTACATATATGTATAGTATTCTGGTTGTACCAATAATTTCTATGTACAGTGGGCCACAGAAATCCAAATACAATATGAAATTAAATTTATTTAAAAAAATGCCTCACACCATCTATTAACTGTTTTAACTGTAATCACGTTCATTTCTTTCTTTCTCTTCTAACTGTATGTAACAGATTTTTTTGTTTGTTAACAGAGGTTACATTATCTAAATTAAATTCAATTAAATTAGACATAAGTACTCAAAGGAATGTATACGGACTTTTGCATCTGACTGTACATTTATATTAAAGCGCATTCGTTACTAATATTTTAATTAAAAGGTACAGTATACGAATTTATATTTTCTTGTTTCAAATACCCGGTTCATTTAGCTTTATGCGTTTTGAATCCCTTTTCACGTACCTGCTGTCCTTTCAGAGTTTCTAGTCTAAGCGGCTTTGTTTTGGCTTTGGTCAGTCAGTCAGCATAAGCTTATTTTGTGAAAACTGACGTTGGATACAGATGTGCAGCATTGCCGAAGTTAATCAATCTGTCTTTGATTAGTAGGATATTGAATCACTTCGCTCTCTACTACGTAAAACGTCCAAGTCTTAGAAACATAAATAGTATTTAACAAAAGTACATTTATATGACTAAAACTATCAACATTTTACCATGGCACACACCAATGACTTTTTGATGCTTTTCGAAGTTTTGTGCGTATTTATAAGTGTCCGGTTAATGGCAATAGGCTCGCCACCTAATACATTGGGACCTAAACATCAATTGGCGAAATGTGGGTGCTAGTAGCTCTACCTAACCCTTCGGGGATATAGGCGTGGGTTTATGTTATGTTAATGTTTTAACAATATACACCAAAACAAACTTATGTGGAAATGATATTGCAGTGTGGTTTGCCCACATATATCACGCTGACCCAGTCCCGCCCGTCTTAAGAATTAAAGAACATTGTAACACTTGCGGAAACAAATGATTATACTCGTCGAGAATATCCTTAAACTAAGAAACAACGTTACTGCGTTTTAGGACACAGGCCAGTGAGTACTCCCTGAAACTGTAAAGAAAAGGTATCAATTCAATTCGCTACAGTACCCTCATAACGAGTTCTTTCTGATTTTTAGTAAGAGAGAGTAAGAGTCCTATTAATCTGTAATCTGGATTATCTTGTACACAATCATGCTCAAGACAAATACGTCATTAGAAGCGTCTTATGCTTATTTCAGTTTGGGTAGAATAATCCTCTTAGCGTTGTATGCCTAAACGTGGTGTACATTCATTGAATACGATTCTAAAAGTACCTATAAGGAAAATAAGAAATTCCCATTTAACATTATTACTTATACTTCTGACTGAATAAGAAATGCCCCCAATAATGTTGACATTACCAAAATAATGATACAATCTCATTATTATTTATGAATAAGTAAAATATACTGTTATAATAGTACGAGTGAGGGTTGTTAACGTATTTATTTCCCAATAACTGTATAAGCTCCTGACAAGTTGCAAGACCCTTATTATTTGCTAGGGGTGCTTTAGCAATATCGTGAATTACAATCATTGTAGTATTTATGCTAGTATTACTAACAAATTGAAATTGTAAGAATATCCAGCAGTGTGAGCTCTTTTGCTTTGGAGAGTATATTTCAAGGGAATTATTCAATGAGGATAATAACCGTAACCTAAGCTCTATTTATATCATTCTATTCAGGAAATATCTTCCATAAACAAATCTGCAGGATTTTATTTTGATACGTATGATTTTACATTTTGACAAAACAAACAAAACAATAGCACATAATTATGGCGTACATTGGGAGAGGCCTATGTACAGCATTGGACTGCCGTGGGCTAAATTGATTGATTGATAGATTATACTAGTAATACTTGAGTACTTAAAGAACTTCTTAGACTTAAACCGATCTTGTAAGCGATAAATGTAAAGAAAACTGATGAAAGATAAATGAGAAAGCAGGCCAAACCAAGTAGTATATGTGCAAACTACAGAAACTAATCCTGTTAACATTGTACCTCTACAGTTATATACATATGTATGTTAGGCTTTAAAAACCTGCCTGCCAAGCGAGAACACAGTAGAAAGATTGCCAGAAGATTTGTGATTATACTGATTACTACTAAAAAAACATTAGCCTTTGCCTGAATCTTCATGTAAAGGCTAACAAAATGTGCCTGATGATAAGCTGAAGGCAAAGTCTCAGAAAAGAGGTTCGCCAGTACTTATATATACCATATTACAATGGCGACTCAGCTAGACAGCCTCATCATGTACTTTTTCACGCCCTGCTTAAAGGGCTCGGGACTGTAGGTAAAATAACGTAATTATGTTATAAACTACGTAATCTACGTATTTATTATAACTAAGGTAAAACTTCTTAGTCACTATCTCAATAATTACACTTCCGAAACAGTCAATTAATTTGGGTCTCAAGATTTAAGGACCTCTAGTGGAATCTAAAATTAATCGAATGATCTCGGATTAAAAGCCAGAGTTACTTGTGGGAATTCTTTGCCGAATCGAAATATATAAATGTACTTTCGATGTTCATTAGATGGTAGATAACTTCGGCACTTACTTTTGTCCGGGTTTTATGTTCTTGACTGTACACTCACATAAAATAATGTCCTGCGTAACCCGTTTAATTAGCAAACTGGTGTTTTATGACAAAAGTAGTGGTGTCACATCTAATTTAACTATGAAATTTAATCGCGTGTACATTTTTGTGTAAATTTGTTGGAATCATTTAGTATTTGTGTAAAGAACTTCTTATACTTATATGCATAAAATAGATACGCCTTTAAGATGTTCTTTCGAATTTCACGTAAAAATCTGATATTACCATTTACCAGGCCAACTTAAAGACTGCTTATTACCACAAAAAGATATCAACAGAAAACTCAATATTGAGTTACGCAATGAAATGGATTAAACAACTGTAACAACGGTGTAAAAACTGTAGTTTCGCGCGATAAGATTAAATATCGGATTGTGTGCCTAAACATACATTTCAATATTCTTTTCAAAATTCAATGCGATATTCCTAAGCCGCCCCCATTTCACACTGTTGCACGTCGACCTTTGCGTAACATGATAAATTAGCAACGTCAATATGCACTAGGCACACTCACTAGCTCTCACAACACCATTTGAATGTATTCCCGACAAAATTTGTGGCATGTTCATTAGAAATGCCGGATAGAGTTTTATTAATGTTGAAAGTGATAACGACATGTAGGTATGCAGCGCGGTTGCTCGCGCCCACCAGGATTACAGGTCAGCTGAATTAATAACTCACTTACTGCTCTAACAACCGTCACAATATTGGACTGCGCTCACTGTTAAAGTTTGCTTATTTTAATAGTGGTTGTTTAGTAACGTACTACGGCATCCTTTATTCAAAAATGTTTTTCTATTTGTTTCTATTTACGTAAACCCCTAGATATAAAAGAAATGTTTAGGAGTGATAGAAATATATTGCGAGGCTTATATAATATACGCTAGTAGAAATTTATTAAAATGTTTTTATACTGTTAAGGGATAGAGGAAAGAGCGGGCGCAAAAAGCACATTGTCGCACGATTTCGAGACCACGTCACTTTCATGTCTCCTTGGCTCGAAGATTTATGTCGTTGCAATAAAATCTCCTCGTTTGAATAAACATCTCCACCGTTGTGGGGCTGTGACAAATTGCTGGCGCTGCCCGCCAACGGAGACGAGCATTAGCCAAAATAATTCTTTTTAACGACAACGAGTGAGTCCGACTTCCCGCCTAATTATTCATGTGGGACCATTCTGAAAAAGATCTTCGTGAATCCTGGTCTTAAGTTCTTTATAAATCCTATACCTGAGTCAAAATGTATGGCTTGGACCTATTCGCAAAATTAACACTTATTACTTTCTGTTCATAAACCCATATGATGGGAATAACTTTATAACAAAAAGGCTATTAACTATTAAATTTTTTGTAGATCTTTAATTGATATGTTTTCTTGAAAATTAAAGGAGTGTAACTTCTTTACTTTATCTAATTTATGCTTTGTATATAGAGGAAGACAAAAAGAGATAATATTCATGTTTGACATACATTTATTACATGATGAATACTTGATTATCAATCCCCAAACGTAAATGGCATCAGTCGGATTTGTGAGAAATTTTCGTAGCATTCTTGTAATACAATAAATCAACGTGGGTTTTAGGGTGAGGCGCCTCCTTGTTTGTTTTCTGCGCCCAAGCTATATATTATGTTAAGTATTTTTCTCATGCAAGTGAATAATTTTAATTTTTTCCCAATCAAAACTAATATTATAAAGCTGAAGAGTTTGTTTGTGTGTTTGTTTGAACGCGCTAATCTCAGGAACTATAGGTTCGAATTAAAGAAATCTTTTATTGCTGAATCCATTTATCGTCAGAGGTTATAGGCTATATAACATCGTTACGCCACTACAAAAGGTAGGAGGAGCAGTGATATCTTTGTATAGGTATAAACACAAAAACTACTGCACTGATTTCAAAACCTGGGTTGTTCGCTTTCGCCGCCCCGCCCTTCACGCCCCCCCCCCCCCCCCCCCCTTTCCGGGGTTTGATAGGGCTTAGACTTCTGAAGAGGTCATCTTAAACAGTGGATGACCCAGGATTAGCCCGGGAGCGTGGGATGCTTAATACCACAGACGGCATGCAGTTTTTACCCAACTATGGCGAAGCAAAAGGAGGGTTATGATTGATGTCACTTTGCCATGGAATGTATTGTTTTGTTAGATAAAGTGGCATACGAAAACGGCTATTCTTGATATTTTCTTGTTTAATACATTTTAGAGCGTGATTTTTCAGTAGTCGGGTTTAGTTTTAAACTTAATTTTCGTCGGTAGAAGTCCGACATTACCACTCCTGATAGCCGACCGAGGTATTATATATCGAAACGGTAACGGAATCCGAATTCTGCGCGGGAGGAGCCGTGGGCAACAGCTAGTCGTAGTAGCATTATATTTTACACGAGTTATTTTACTTTGCTTTCGTTTCCCAAAACCTCCTTTAATTTCACTTGACAAACTTTATTTGTGAAGACCTTCTTAATTTAATCAATTCCACCCAGTGAATAATAAATTGTATGAATTACTTGAAATAAGCGTAGAGAGCCGAAACAAAAAAAAAAGATTGATTTACTTTTCCGAAACTTCATAAATATTTTGTTTGACAAAATTCCCATTCCTTTAAAAGGCGGTACAGCGCTCATCGTTGAACAAAACTAATTAAACTGAACATCGGCATGTATAGAGTCAAAGAGTAACGAATGGTGCAGATAACGCACAAAAAATAGCTAGTACAAAATGTTTCTGATTGAAATAGAATCGTTGCTGTACCTATTAATGTATATTATTTGCAGTTCTACCCTATCTTATCACTGTAATTATTATTGCATTAAAACTAGTTTTAAGTACAGAAGTATTCTAGAACTAAACTTAAGTGAAACTTTTATGAACTTCAGGTGATTTACGATCATAAAATGTACATTGTAGTTTCGTTCCAGAATAAAAATCTTATTTAATTTAATATTTTACCTATTTACGATTGTAAATAATCTCCCAACTAAAGAGGCGACGAGATCACTGAAGTATTGCCTGCAATGAATTATATTTAATGAAGTAGCTGTAATACATTTCGCACATAGGTATGTAAACAACATATTCTGCAACGTCTGTGTTACCTTAAGTAATGAAAAGTGTATAACACAAAACTTGAGCACGTGGAAGAGCTTAGCGGCAGCGCGGAGAATGCAAAGGAAATCGTGACACGATGGAATGCCGGCAATGCCATTTACAAGAACGTGATAACAGACGAGCTAGCATATTCACTGACAATGTGCCGACCCACGCTGTGCCACTTAATCATTTGACATCCGCCAGTGGACTTTACTCACTGACTGTTCTATCACGTCTTGACTCAAATTAACTCAATGTTTCTAACTTATTCACTTCTTAAACCCATGAATTTTAATAAGCTTTTGTAACTCAGGGAAAATAAGCACTAAAACATACAACTTCTTTAGTGTTGGTACTCGTACTAATTAATTTTTCTTTGGAAATTGTTTCGAAAATAGCTAAGTTTCTTGCAAAAGTTTTAATCACAACTACATTTTTCGAGTACCGAATCTGAATGCGTTAAGTTTCGCGACCTAGGGATTTCATTTTCATATTAAATTCACTCATTTTATAATTATGTGGTAGATAGTTATGACCAAATGAAAAATTAGAAGGAGGTTATTAGAGGAGGGAATATTTTCAGTATAAGTATACCTACGCTTAGCCATACTTTTGTATCCTCAAAGAAGTGAATCCTTATTAGGGGTCATATAAGATTAGTAAAGAAGTGATAGCTGGATCCACGAAAAGCTACTGAAACTGTCTACAAAGGTATCTGCGCGACATATAAATGAGTGAATAATTTATTTTTTGAATATATTAGACCTAGAGGGTACCCCACTGAAACTTAAAAAGATAAATTCCAAACTTTTACGCATAATGAAAAGAATGATTAAAATCTCACGGGGTAAAAATTCAAATTTATTTCCACAAATTGGAACTTTTCGATTAAAAATAACCTTTATAAATTGTGGAAGTTGGGTGATCTAATTGAATATAAAATTAAAGTATACAGTGGCCTGGTGTGTGGTGCTATTCGCGCTGGCAGGCGGTGGACAGGCAATGCGCGTTGGACCTTGTCCGGGGCCACTCGGATATTATTCCGGAACAAACGGACCACCCATACATATTCATGTAGTGGATCCAGAGGCATGTATTAATTTGCATCCCGATTCTACGCTGGCCTCGTTACATTGCCCATTTTCGTTTCTTTGCCATAAACCCTAGACTATCCGTCAGGCTCGGTAGCATTTCAATGGATCATGAAATTGGGACGCTCATACCCATCTCTGCTTTGAGTGAAGCTAAACTTTTATTTTAATTCATAACCCACAAAATAGGATCCGTTTATACATCATATTACGTAGTATAATTACAAACTGATTTGCATGTATGTTGCATTTTTTGTTCCTGCTACTAAACTACTTATGATTTTCGAAAGTATATTCCTGTATGTTAATAAATCAGATAGATTGTTTGCTCGCTACATTTTAAAACACTTGAGCTAGTACGAGGGACATTGGTTTAAGTGTTCCATAAATCAGGTATCGTGGTGCTTAATGTGCTGGAGTTGTGCGCTAACTGAGTTAAAACAAACGTTTGAAATTGAAAACGTTCAAGGGTTTACCTTTACTGAATTCCATGTGAATAACATTTCTAATATTCGGTTCTATAGCGTTATTAAGTTCTGGACTATAACTTACTAATAATTTTATACTTACTTATTATGTAGAAGTTAGTTCAAAATTATATTATGTCACTGGCTCTAGTCTAGTTTTGGCGCTTGTTTTCATTAAATTTATATTTTTATGGTATGCGAATAGGTCAACAGTAGGAGGTAAGACACGACTATATTTCCGTCCAATAGAGCAGTCTGACTGGGGAAGTACCTCCGTGCTACAGAATACCGCGGCCATAGCAATCTCGTGCTGTGTTCCCGACAGTGAGTAGGGTAGCCAGAGCTCGCTGGAGAGATTTTGTGCTGTCAGTGGGAAGATCAAAGGCTTGTCCTGCTTTGTCTTCTACACAAACTACAGAATCTCTTCGTGCTTACAGGGTCAGCAGTGCGAGTGTAACTCCCCTAGTGTTGCACACGTCTATAGGCAGGTAACCATCAGGTAGGCCGTGTGCTTGTCTGCCACCTATGTGGTATAAAAAAAATGGTCATCAAAGGTTGCCTGGGAGAAATCTCTAAAAAAAGCTTTTCTACCCGCAACTAAACTTTTTCACTACTAATTTTTCATGAAGTGTCACGTCACTGTGAAAATAAAACTGCAGTGAAATCTGTAGCAAAATTCTAAGTACCGCTGGGTGCCGAAAAGTACATGTTAAGTATAATAAATTGTTTTTGAAGCAATTCGTCGCAAAAGTTGTTTATTATATTTAAAGATTTATTTGAATTTAAAAAAATCTTTCCCAACATACAAAGATTCGTGTCGAGTGGAGCATGTGTCGCAAATTGTCCATTCTTACAGCTTATTGTTTTAACTGTAACACACACGCTGGTTGTAATGTGCAGCACATTTGTAACGCAGCCAGACTGCATACAGGATTTTCAGCACCAAAATATTTTCAAAGTTCTTTACCTATTTCGTAGCATATGACAAAAATTGTAAATTTCACGTCTGGTCTACCTCATAAATCTCTTTTATGTTCGTGTTGGAAATTATCGCACTAATGAGTTGCTATTGTAGTAACTGGGGTTGGACTAGTATTATAATTTTGTCAGTGTAATGGGCATTTTCAATGAGTCACGTATAGGCTGTCGCCCGCAGTACGCTGTAGATAAAACGACAACGTCAACCACGGACCGCATAATCAAGATCAGGACCACCATCATAACGAAATTACATTAATGAATAATATTGTATGTAATGTAAAGCGCTAACCTCCCCCTCCCCCCTTCCCCGGAGACGGTACCTGAATATAATACATAGTTTTAGTTACATTGCTACTTCCAAGTAACGCTTTTGGTGAACTGCAATTTAACATCACAATATGAACACATTGCAATAAGTTTCAGTTTTATCGTCTCCTTTCTCGCAATATAGGAGACATCAAAGCTCGTGTTGCTTTTACACCTTTACAATTCAGTCAAAAGAGAAGTGGTGCTTCTTAATGAGCATCAAAATAATAATGGAATACATTTAGGCTACTTACGATATGTTGAACACATTTACTTCAAAAATAAGATTAATTACCAGTGGACATCGTTATCTTTAAATTTCTAAATTTGTTACATGGTCATGATTTACGATATTACGCCAAAGCGTAATCCTGACCGCAATTGATAATAATGTTCCTTTCACAGATGAAAGGTTAGCAACAAGCATAATCTAATATTGAATCTCTGCGTGTCGGAAATTAGTTATAGTTTGTTGGGCACTTTATTAAACATGAGTCTATATGAAGTTTGTTCGTTAATACAGCAAAATCTGTTCGTCTTTGTGACTAATTGCTGCATTTGCAACGTAAGACCAAGTACTTACTACATTTGCAGGTTGTTTTTTGCGATGCAAACTTACAGTTAAGGAACGATAGCTACTCAGTTTTCTTCTTTGTGAGCTATTTTTCACAGTGCAGCTCAATAGCTCGTGCCGATGCTCGGTAATTTCTTTGAGAGGCGCTGCGCTGGCATCGAATAAACCTCGACACAAACTAATTAAAAGCGAACATCGCACAATCTGCTGTACTTAAACAGATATTAATACGATTTTCGATAAATAGTTTACGTAATGCTTAAAATGTAAAAGAACATCGTAAAATGCTATTGTATGCATTAATGCAAATTTAATTTCTTTATACCTGTTAAATGGATAAATAACAGTTATAGGTAATTGTGTGCAATATCATGCTGGTACAAAAATAGTTCACCAGCTATTGTCTGCAAATAATTCTTGTTTCGCCGATTAGACTTAGACCTATTTAGACATTTCTTCCATATTTGAATAACATTGTCACTTATTTTAAGGTAGGTACTAAGAGAAATTATTTGAAACAATATATATATAAAATATTTTACGTACTTTGTGAAAGTTAAGACGTATTTCTGGGAAAATATAAAACGATATTACACGAGTACAATTTCTGATACTTAAGACTAGTTAACGAACTTCTGAAAGACTTTCTACAGTCTTATGCTTATTAGGTTGTATTCATCATTAATACGTTTTGCGAAGACGATGATTTAGTACGGTATCTTTAACGGTGATTATACCCCAAAATACAGCAAGTATAATAATTAACATTGTACCTACTCACTCGAATGGAGTACCTACTAATTTTCTTTTAATTATAACTTTTTGTCTCTGATTCAACATTTGCATTTATTTTTTGTAATGATAACATTCAAATTAACTAAATATTACAGGGTACACTAAAACTACTACAATTCATCATATAGGCATAGCCTAAATATAAAGGTAGGTATGTTGGTTGCGCCGAAGTGGAAACTGTATTTTTGACACGGAAACACACTCCTTTTATACCCGTCTCCTCTTCCGCACTAACCATAGATGTGGCTTCCGTCCGCCATTTGTGAAATATAGACACTCAGTCTCGCTTTGAACTAGCCAGCGTAAAGACGGACGGACCGCGCTCGCGTCTCTCAGAAATGTATAATATTTGTTACATTTTTACCGCTTCATAGACCTTTACCGATCGGATTGTGCCTCTCGTGTGTTCCTCAAGCGATCTAGTGATGCTGACGGCAGCTCCTGAGCAAGGAAGAGAAGATCCGTGTACCGGCTGCGATGAAAACACGTGTGTCGTGAAGGTTAGTGCATCCTCTCCTAATTTCTCGGGCTGCATTCACTGCCTGGATCGAATCCGCGGCAGCCCGGCCACCTGTCTTTTGTGTGTAAAGCGTCAATAGAACAGTTAGCTACTTCCCGCAATACAGTCCATTACCGCACGCTGCCAAGCGCCACCATTTTTGGTCCGGATCGAGCCGGATTCTTAGCCGTAGTTCGTATTTTGTTATTATTCTAATGGGAATAAGCGCATCGCACCTAAGTGCCTGGTTATTTTAGTAGAAAACCCCGCATCCAGACATTTAGGCTTAGAATTTGTTGTCCGTTCGCCGCTGGCTCGCATTGTACCTACCTAATACATAAATAGGTTAGGTATCATATCAACACTTAATCGTAGTTCACAATTTTCGCACCGCACCTAAGTGCCTGGTTATTTTAGTAGAAAACCCCGCATCCAGACATTTAGGCTTAGATCTTAGGTATACTAGACACCCTAGTGCATAGGCACAGTGTAATACCTAACGCATTTGGCTTTGTTTTGTTTTTTTCAATTACGTTGTTCTCGGCTCGCGTCGTATTTGCCTAGTACCTGCGTGGGTAGACACGTGGCTGTACCTACCTCGCTCGCATCTCATCCCAATTCATACGAAAGTATTTTAATTTGAATAGATATTACGCAATACTTAATCTCTGAAATAATAGTTGAACCTAGACAGCGACCATCGCGTAGGTACGATCTTGTTGCTATGCGCGTTAGTTCAAGCTTGCACTGGCAGTTATAAGTACCTACCTACCTACGGTTATCGCTCGCGCCGCCTCGCTGCTCTGTACCGCTAAGATTAAGTCATTTCATATTTGTTGTTTACCGCGCTTTAGTTTGAGATTTAATTGTAAACATGTCCCCAAAGGTTGATAAGACCGGTAAGGTTCAATTGAAACTTTTATACGCTAAAAAAGAAATGATTTACTCTCGCGTACAATCGATTTATGATAATGCACTTAAAACCTCTGATTTGGTCATCAGAGATTCGTTCTTGTGTTCTATAGAAAACTTAGATAGTCTACGCGCGGATTTCGAAACCTTAGTACATGACATCAACGTTTTAGAGTTGAATTTGAATCCCGATTACTCAGTGAGTTATCAAGCCTTGTCGTCGTTTGACGATTTGTATTGTCGTATCAAACGCGTCGCTAGGAGTTTGGAGAAGCCGGCTGACCTACCCAACCCCACTCGCGACCGACCTAAGTTGCCACCAATTCAAATACCCGAGTTTGATGGTAACATTCGCAATTGGTGTCTATTTATAGATAGTTTTGAGAATACAATAGATAAGAACGATTCGTTGACAGATCACGAAAAGTTGCATTATCTCGTTGAAAAATTGACTGGTAAAGCTATAACCGTTTGCGCTGGAATTACGTTTAGTGCCGAGAATTATAATTTAATTTTAAATACTTTGAAAGCTAGGTATGAGGATAAAAGATCGGTAGCTAACGCCTATTTAGATCAGATGTTTGATTTGAAATCTATTGCGGCATGTAACGATCAAAACTTAGAGAAATTTCTAGATACTTTCGCGTCAGCTGTTCGCGCCGTAAAGAACCTAAAGATTGATGACCTCTGCGACTTCGTATTTTTGTATATGGGTTTAAGGAAATTAGATTCCGAAACCATTCGTTTGTTTGAGTCGGATCATCGCGGCAATAGAATTCCTAAGTTCGAAGACTTGGAAAGTTTTGTTCGCGAGCATATAAAAGTATTGCAGCGCTCTTCATCGAAACATGAAGGCGCGAAGATAGTTGTTGATTCTGCACGCAAAGTAGATGCGTCATCGAAGTCACTGAGGTCAACTCATACTTATGTTAGTACCGCACCAGCACGTGTACAGTCACCTGTTTGCTCTTTGTGTAGCACTCATCATTCGCAACTGTACAGGTGTCCTGGTTTTCTAAAATTGTCGCCTAGTGATCGTTATAAATTTGTTCGCGCTAATAATTTTTGTTTTAATTGTCTCGGTACTAAACACCGCGTTGTTTTATGTAATAGTAGAAATAGTTGTCGCAAATGTCAAGCGAGACACCACACTTTGCTTCATTTTGAGAATAGTAATGCCGCATCCAATGTGAGCACGGTTGGCTCGTCGAGCGGTGACACACGGCAGCCTGCGCCGCAGCCGCAGCCCGCGCTCGCGCGCGCTCCGGCCCGCCCGGTGACCGCCGCGGATGACGTCACCTTGTGTTCGTTCTCCGCTAGTGCTGCACTCACTACTGTGTGTCTTGCGACCGCCCGCGTTGTTATTGTTGATGCATTAGGTAAGCCGCGCATTGTTCGAGCGCTGTTAGATGGCGCTTCGCAAAGTAATTTTATTACTCAAGATTGTTGTCGGCGTCTTGGTTTCAATGTTGATAAGCGTTCAACCCGCTCAGTGGTGAAGGGTTTTGGAAGCTTACAGTCAGCTGTTCGTGGCACCGTTGAAACAAGGTTTAGATCTCGTTTTAATAATAATATTTGGTTTGACATGGATTCGCTCGTTATAGATAGAATAGCTGAACAGTTGCCTACCGTCCCGGTTGACACGTCTTTATTAACGAAATTTAAAGACTTGCCTTTAGCAGATGAGACTTACGCTGTTCCTGGAGTCGTCGATATATTGATCGGCGCTTCGATTCTCCCGCACCTCCAGTTATCACGTAAGGTTCAAGGGGGACCGACGTACCCCGCTCCGCACGCACTGGAAACAGTTCTTGGTTTTGTTATAATTGGTTCCGCACCCGCTTCTATAGATAGTTTTAGTCACTCGACTGCTTCGTTCTGTTGCACCGTCGAGCCGCCACTGGAGTCTACCATCCGCAAGTTTTCACTCGGTGGCTCCCGTGTATCCGCTGAAAAACGCTTTCTTTGTTTGGAACGAAAGATGCAGGCGTCCCCAAAGTCGAAGCGGGCCTATGATGAGGTTGTTAATGAATATTTAGATAAAGGTTACATCTCACCTGCGCCTGCGGACACTGGCGGGACCCAGCCTTCGTACATTATCCCGCACCGCGGAGTTATTAGAGAAGATAAGCTTACTACTAAAACTCCGCGTAGTTTTGGATGGCAGTGCTAAGACTAGCACTTCCGTGTCGCTTAATGACATTTTGTATTGTGGTCGGAATCTTTAAGGTAATTTATTTGACATAATTGTAAATTTTCGCATTAATATTAGTAGAATTTTAGCTTTTAGGACTCAACAGTCGCTTTGTGTTGGGCCCACTCTTCGCCCCATCGTTGGGACACATTCGTCGCTAATAGAGTGGCAAAATTCAATCTGAATTGGCGCCACATAATCTCTTTCACGTTGCTGGCACCGACAACCCAGCCGATTGTCTCTCTCGTGGATTGCTTCCTTCGCAAATTTTGGATCACCCGTTGTGGTTTGGTGGACCGTCCTGGATTCATGCCGCGTTAGATGGGTGGCCAGTTAGTCAATTCAATCCCACTACGGTTTCCGAACCACCCGAGGAGAAGAAGCACTCGCTTGTTGTATCGGTCCCACGTGAAGAGACCCTTATTTTGTTGTTGGCTAATCGCGTCTCGTCTTGGTCGAGACTGTTGCGTTGTGTTGTTTGTTCGCCTCTGCCCGCTGCCTAGCCAGCAGTAGGCACGAGCTCCAATCTAGGTTTATATTTTAGTTGTTATTTCCCAAACCTAGATTTAGATTAGACTTTAGATTTGTTTCGCATTTGTCGTTTCGAAGGTAACCCTTCAAGCCGGGGGGAATGGTTGCGCCGAAGTGGAAACTGTATTTTTGACACGGAAACACACTCCTTTTATACCCGTCTCCTCTTCCGCACTAACCATAGATGTGGCTTCCGTCCGCCATTTGTGAAATATAGACACTCAGTCTCGCTTTGAACTAGCCAGCGTAAAGACGGACGGACCGCGCTCGCGTCTCTCAGAAATGTATAATATTTGTTACATTTTTACCGCTTCATAGACCTTTACCGATCGGATTGTGCCTCTCGTGTGTTCCTCAAGCGATCTAGTGATGCTGACGGCAGCTCCTGAGCAAGGAAGAGAAGATCCGTGTACCGGCTGCGATGAAAACACGTGTGTCGTGAAGGTTAGTGCATCCTCTCCTAATTTCTCGGGCTGCATTCACTGCCTGGATCGAATCCGCGGCAGCCCGGCCACCTGTCTTTTGTGTGTAAAGCGTCAATAGAACAGTTAGCTACTTCCCGCAATACAGTCCATTACCGCACGCTGCCAAGCGCCACCATATGTAAAGTGAAATTAGGAAACAATTAGGGGTAGGCCCTTAAATGTTTGTGTCATTATTCAGTTATTAGTGTTGAATAATTTGTCTTGGCAAATTAACCCTTCCTTCTTGTTTCCTTTCCTTTTCCTGTAATTACAAGCATGCCATCCGCCTGATTTGCAGCGGTCACCGATATATGTATGTATACAAACACTCGCAGCACAAAGCAGTGACACTTCTACACGTCTGTTACTGACTGATCCCCCTTCTAAAGGACCTCCTTTCTACCCCATTTAACTTTAGTTCTCTCTCTGAAGGTACTTGTCATAATACTGAGCGGTTTCAAATTTCAATAGAAAACACATCATGCTCTATTTCATTTCAAGCTAATGAATTTCGTTTTGAAATTGAAAATGCAGATATTGAGGACAGTAGTGATTAACAGCTGTAACCACGCTTCAAATTTAGAATAAAATTTTACGTTATCGTTTTACATACAATCCCATGTTTTGATTGGGCACGACGACGCTTTGCAAAGCCGAAGCGAACCGATATTAGCCGAATTCTCATTATTATTCCCAACGACTTTCCAAATCAAAAGCCAAGGTGCTTTACAGCGTAAACCTACATTCACCCAACATCAACTTTTTCTATGTAAACACATAAAAGATGCGTATAAACCTGCAATATGCCTCGCGCTTTTAAGAGAATAATAACGAATGTTTACAAACCTTTTAAAATATTCAACAGTGAAACCTCTTTACGAGTTCTACTTCTACCATTTCATGTAAATTTAGTATGCCGTTTGACATTCAAAACCAACCGATATACGTAATTTTCAAAAATTATTTGCTTAAAATTCACATCCATCTACCCATTCATATGGAGTAAGCTGCTATGAAATCGCTAGGACTTTTCCCGTCTTGAATTTAAAATTCTATTCTTGCGTGCCTACACTACAAAGTTCTGTAATAAAAATTACAGCTGTAAGAACAGCCGTTAGCCAGATCGCGAGACATTAAAATTTAAATGAATTATAGCACAAAGCATACCACGAGTAATATTCACAATGCATATATACTTAAACAAAAATGGATATAGCGAAGTTGTTAGATCTGTCTAAATTGTTTCTGTGTGGCGCAATCAAGCTTTGCGAGAAGCTTGCTTAGTGAGTCACATTGTTTCAGAAGACCTTTGCTTTGGCTCTTTACAAATTCACCGCTGTTTTTATCGTTTTATTAGCTTTGTTTGGGAAGTTTCTTTTCGTATTCCTTTAGATTTCTGTTATGTCTTTGATGTGGCTTCTTCTCGTCGGTTTTTTACAACCATCGCTATTTACAAAAACAATACGAATCTGTACATTGCGCTGTTTCTATAAAGCATTGTTAACCCCGCCCCAGATTGTACTCTTAATTAATAGGTTTATGTGTTATCAAGTTCTTGCTCTTTAGTTACGGAAGGTGAATAACAAGTATTAAAGCTATTATTAGAAAGAAGTAATAAAGGTATTTGATTGAAAGGGAAAATAAAAAGTAAAATATTTTCAAGTTTATTTCCATGTTCTTATATATGTAGTTCGTTTATTATTGTTTGTATATTTTTAAATGAATATCTAGATTGTTTACATAATATACAATATGTTGAGCCAAAATATAAAAAATAAACCACACTCACAGGCACCTATTCCCGGGAGAAAAAAGCAAACTCTGTTTTATAATTCCATTCCAGACTAATCTGTCATACTACAATTTCTACGGACTAAATGTTATCTAGATTCGTTTAGCTATTCTGAAATGATTCACTCGAACTTTCGCATTTATATTAGCAGTAAGATCTTTTTACAATTGCTTTTGATCATAGATAAAACATGCAAACACGGTAATGGCAATATGAATTCCAATAATCACATTGTATTCATATTTCATATGCGAATGCTTTGGATATTGCATGCCATTAACCAAAATGATACGTATAATTTCGCAACGATTGCACTCAGATTTCATGCTAATAACCTTATAAACATGAGTTAGCGAGAGTTTATGAGTAACATCTTATACTCATTGTTTCATGCAAAAATGTATAACGACATAAATTCGGTCAGAACGAATAAGTAAGATATTCGAAAAGATTCGCACACAATCCCACCGCGTTGCGATAAAAAGTGTGACGACATTTCTCCGCTACACTTGTTTTGAAAAGAATAATGCTGTATAATTTAGGATGAGAGGGGTAGATAAATGGCCAGCTTTATGAAGCTTCCTATTCATCCTCAACAGTTACCAATTTTTATTTACATGGAGCTTACATGAATGTTGAATTTTTTTTTGAGATTTAAAACTTAGTACATTGATAGTTTCGGTCTAAATACAGTACATATCTCGAAATCTATTACATAAAATATCTAGAATACAGCAAACCGAGGTTATTTTTTTTTAATAACGCTAATGGATCCAGTTTTAAAGTTTCAACATGTGTATTGTATTATAAGTCCACCTCAACTTTTACTCGTGTGCTAAATGTTCAACACACCTGCTTTTGAATTCTATATTTAACTCAATTCGTTACTTAAAATCATATGTTTAAAAACATATAGTGTTTATTATACATATCCTTAAATGCTAGGTGATCCTCATAAAAGCTCTTTTTATAGTTTAGAGTAGTCTATTTTCAGCGAGGGTTTGGATGGCAGGACGATTTAAATGATGTTCTTTAACATGACAGCATTTTTTTATTCGAACACCACTTACAAAAAAATATGTCTAAGCATCCGAATTGAGAACGTTACGCTTAGGAAGTAGCTTACTTATTGTAGCGCATTAAGATTAAATAATTCCGTCCAAATAATTCGTGTAGTTTAGAAAGCTGCACCGATGAACATACTAAAAGTCCCCGAGGATAGGACTCGAGCTGGCGATGGGGAAGAGAGTGAAAGGTCCCTTTTTTCAGTTATTAGCTTGTATATTGAAAATTAACAATAGCTCTTTACTTACTTCTACAATATTTACCTACATTAAATTTACTACAACTTATGCATATTCATTTTTACAATTGGATCAATACTTTAATTAATACGAGAGGTCAAATGTAACAAAAACCAAACTTATAAATTCATGACATCTAGATATTTACGTTTGTTCCCCTATTTTTTGATGAAATGATGTTTCTTCAAATATACTGAGTACTCAGTACCCATACGATAAACAAATATCCCGTACTAAATAATAAATATTTCGTGAAACGAATTCATAGTTACTTCAAAACAGATATTTATAGAGTAAATCAATAGAGCTTATAGTAATAATTTGTATAAAGCCATTTCTCTTAGTTGTTTGTTTGGGTGATAATAAAATAGAGTCGGGTTGAGAGTCGCGCCAATCCCACTGCTATGAGTTATTGGGTTAGCACACAAACAAGTTTAAACAAATTGGACTACTCTGATAAGAATGTGACGAGACAATGCACAAAATAATATCGTCTACAGGAAAAACGGCATTGTGGTAATCATTATCTGAATAATGAAATGTCAGAATGCTTTTTTTTTTTTTTTTTACGTGCCCAAAATCCCCACGGATACCTCCCCACCGGAGCCGGTGGAGGAGGTTATGTCGGACTCGAACCGACTAAAACGCACGCCGCCTGTGGGTCGTTTTGGTTGCCGAAGGTGAGGTTGACAGGCATATCCCTCGCACCCCGGCCGACCCAGGGCCATCTCTCACGATCTGGCCCTCTTCTCGGGTGTGGAGACTACAGAGTCCCCAACTCGTCCCCGGAAACGGGGAGGCGTGCCACGCGCGCCACCGCCGCGGCCTGCTTCTGCCAGGGTGACAGGCGGCTTCACCTGTCACCCCCAGGCCGGCGCTCATGGGGGGCGGAGGTTGTTCATCGACCTCCGACGCCCGAGTTGCCTTCGTACGCGGGCAGCTTGTCTTGCGATCCTTCGTCGCTCCCGCCCCGCCTCCTCCTTCACGAGCATTACTTGCTCGCAGAAGGAGGCGCCGGCCGCCCACGCATCCGCGCAGCGAACCATCGCCGCGAGCAAGGTGGAGAGCGTGAGAACCCTCACTCCCAGGGCCGCCACAAGCTCCCGCCTCGGCGTCTCCCACGCCGGACACTCGGTGAGCGTGTGCGGACCTGAGTCCTCGCTCGCGTCGCAGTGATGGCACTCGGACGTTGGCTCTTTCTGCATCCGACGCAGATACTTTCCGAAGCATCCGTGCTCGGTGATCATCTGCGTCAGACGGTACGAGAGGCTGCCGTGTGGCCTCTCTAGCCACTCCCCCATGATGGGTCTTACCGCCGTTACTACGGCGTGCCCTGCGCCTGGTTGCCCAAGTCGTATCTCCCATTCCGCCACCATTTCCCTGTGGAGCCGGGATCTCACGGCCCGAATTTCTTCGGGCTCGGGATCGTGACCCCGCTCCCGCGCCGCCTTTCGGAACCGGTATAGCGCCGAAAGGCATCTCGCTTCCAGGATCCATGGTGGCGATCCGGCGAGGAGACTCGCCGCGTTGAATGATATCGTGCGGTACCCCCTTATGATGCGGCACGCCAACTTCCGCTGCGGACGCTGCAGCAGGAGCATGTGCCGATCACTCAGGGTGTCCGCCCACACGGGACACCCGTACAGGGCCATGGACCGCACGATACCCGAGTCTCCTGCAGGAGTCCTCCGGGCCCCTCAGGTTGGGCAGTAGCCGCGCCAGAGCGTTGGCTGTGCCCGCCAATTTGGGGCCCAGACTTCGGAAGTGCTTCCCGAAGTCCCACCGGCCGTCGAGCACGAGCCCCAGATATTTCATCTGGGGCTTGATGCCGATGAGAGTGCCTCCCACTGTGAGACTGGAACCAGGTGGTGGTGTGCGCCGAGGTCCATGAAAGAACATGGCCTCGGATTTATGCAAAGCCACCTCAAGGCCCAGCCGCCGGATCCGTTCCACGACTTGAGCAACCGCGGTCGTGGCCCTCAGGATCGCTTCGCGGTGTGTAGCCCCGCTCGCCGTCACTAGCGTGTCGTCCGCATAGCACGTGACGGCGGCGCCGTCCGCAAGCTCACCGCGAAGCACCCAGTCGTATCCAATGTTCCACAGTAGCGGCCCGAGAACCGATCCCTGTGGAACACCGCACGACATCTCACGCCGACCGACGCCGGTCGCACTTGGGTAGATGACGGCTCTCTCCGTCAGGTACGCCCCGACTATGCGGCGGAGGTAGAGAGGCACACCGTGGTACACGAGTGCCTCCCTGATGCAACTCCAGGGCAAGGTGTTGAACGCGTTGGAGATGTCCAAGGACACCGCCAACGTCACCTCACCCCGGGCAACTGCCTCCTCCGTCAAAGTCCTCACGCGCATGATGGCATCCACGGTGGACCGCCACCGGCGGAAGCCATATTGGGCATCCGCCAGGTCCGGCCCCCTACCAGAGAGGTGCTCGACGAGGCGCTTCGCAATAACTCTTTCAAAGAGCTTGCCCACCTCGTCGAGCAACACAATGGGCCGGTAGCCGGACGGTTCGTCCGCCGGGCGACCCTCCTTTCGGATGAGGACCAGTTTCCCCGTCTTCCACATCTTCGGAAACTGGCCCCGCTCCAAGCATGCGCTGAGGAACCCTCTCAGCCGGGGTTCGAGACCGTCTTCTCCCAGAGCTAGGACCCACGCGCGGCCTGGAATGCCGTTGGGTCCCGGGGCGGTGCTCTTCTTGGCTCTAAGCCTTCGCACCGCCAGCTCCAGTTCTACCCAAGTGACCTCGGGGACTTCGTCGTCAACTACCACACTGGGCGCCACAGGCGACCGAGGTGGCGGAGTCATCTGCGGCGGAACGTGTTCCGCTCGCGCCGGGAACAGGGACTCGACCACTCCACCGAGCAGAGCTGGCTGGAGAACCCGGGTCAACGGCGGGGCCCGGGGGCGCAGCTTTCCTCTTACCATAAGGTAAGGCCGCCCCCATGGGTCCCGCTTCAGCGTCTCCATGAGCTCCTTATAAGCCGCGGCTTTCGCCCGCTTAATCTCCGCTCGGAGGGCATCTCTGGCCTCCCTGTATCCCACATGAAGCTCCGCCACTCGGGGCTCCGTATCTGCGGTTCGGCTGCGCCTCCTACGGAGTCTGGTCCACCGGCGGTGCGCGATCACGCAGGCTTGCCGTAGCCTCGCGTTCTCCGCAGACCACCAGTAGACCCGACGCCTCAATGTCAGAATGCTTGAATATTGTCAACTATCTGTTCTGTGATATTGTTCATACTATGCATGCATGCATATTTTTGGTTTCATTCAGTCCATATATAAAAATTTGGACACACAGAATATATTGTTAGTTACTTTACCAATGGATATATTACTCAAATTTAATGCAGTACATATGCAGTTCACTATTCAATCCTTAGTTAAATATAAAAACTTTTGGTGGGCACTAATAAAGTGCACTACAGACCTTGATATGAAAGTTTCGCTATTGACTGTTTTACTTTTTCTCGTCGTAGTTTGCGATCTCATTATATCGCCCCACGGAGCACTAACCGTTGAAGGCCCTGATCTCATAATACGAGTGAAAAATTCTGAACTTTATTAACTTTACCAAGACCAAGGCAATATGTGCATACCATAGTATTGCAGAAACAAATATTAGCGTACAAAAAAAACCCACTTTTTACCAAACATATAAAAACGATTTGCACTTTCACTAAATCCTACGTACCTATTTCACTAATCTTCATGCATATTTTAAGATTTATGCGATATTAAACTGATGAAATTCCGGAATTTTCATTGTACGTAGACCGCTTATTACCGAAGCGAAACATTTAATGATATGCATTGTTTTCCGTGTTTTGTTTCAAGTAGATAGTAATATGAAAGGAATATTATGTTATTTGCGCACACGCCTTTACACTTTATGTGAGGTGTGAATTATTCAGTGGCGATGTGGCACTAGTGCCTAACGTCCACCCACCTTTTATGAACAGGAAAGCCAATTGTTTATTCTATCTTGGATATTAACATGAATTGAATTCTATCGCGCGGTATTCTAAGGGATTCATGTATAAAACATTTCATAAATATTTGGACATTAAGGTATTGTGTGCTGGTTTATATCCATCATAATGTTATAGTCAGTTTTCACTATAAAATATTCGTTATATTTTGTTTCTTGCTGACCTAATATTTAACAGTATTACCACAATAAAATGCTCTGATGATGCTCGCAATGAGTGAATATTTCGCAGTTTTCAGTTTTGATATGTATATTTTTATATCCTCTCTTTTTTATTTAAACCAAAGCTTTTGATTAAAAAAATATTAAAAATATAAAAAATGAATGCCAGTGATGCCATTATGATATTTTAGCGCCTACGAGTATTTAATGGTATTGGGATATTTAAGACAAATCTGACCATACCTTAATTAACACAATACATCCAGCCTTTTGGAAGAATAGATAGAAACTTACAACGTACTTACGTACATGTGTAACATTTCTTTGGCTGTTCTGATGATTAAATATACCTCTATATGTATATACGATAGTATAAGACTAAGCGATACCATAAAACCAATTAGTCGAAAAGATATATAGTCACGTTGCAGGCAAAGTGGAGATATGGAGGCGAGGTGATACATAAACATGCTATCGTCGTCGGATAGCACACAATCCTTTCACTGGCCGGTATTCCTACAGGGGATCTAGAGTATTGGGTTCACGGACGTGCCTCGTGCCTGCCTTTCACATATTTAAACTTTAACAATAGCGCCATGCAGATGCCCACATAAATCACCCGAGTTTTCCTTACCACATCTAGTCTGATTATATCGATATTTACCCGAATTTTCGTGATTTTTGGATCTCCTTAAATAATTTAACAAGTCTCAGCTGGGGCACGGTTCTGTCATAAAACCTTATGATAAAATTAATTTATGCTACACTGCTTTGTGCTAACGAACCGTGCGAACTTCAACATGTAAATATTATTATACATTTTCTCTCATCTATAAAAGAAAAACCTAACACATATTCTTTTATGTGTTTTTGTATCCCTTCATTACTTAATATCTCAACCACAACATTAACGCAGAGGAGCATGACATAAAAACATAAGCCAGAATAAGGGAGCGGCCGCACCCACTCCCGCCCACTCATTGCCTTCACCGCGAATAGGCAGAAAACGAGTACTAATGCTTCGGCTTAAGAACATTATTTTAGAATGTAAATGATAAATGTACGGTTATTTGAAGTAGGCATGTTTTCCAAATCCGAGCTAGCGAGTGAAATTACAAAACTGTTCCGAGCGTCTACCTCGGCTCCGCGGTATTTAGAGGACTATTAAAACTCCACCGGGAGTCCTGTGCAGATTATTATCAAACGTGAGTTATACGCACATTCAACTTCACTTTAGACATATAGTTATTTTAAGTACACATATAATCTTTGAATCAAACTTCTTTAAAGTAATCAGACTTTAGAAGAACCAGTGTTTGTTTATTGCGTGGTGCTATTACCACTTTTATTGCAGATAAACGATTCAGAAAGACATATAGCTGCGCACTTACACCATTATTGCCTTTTTGGGTTATTATGGATACTTGGAGCACCCGTGTGTTGCACAACATTATGTATAATGCAGTTTTACTAGTCTCCAGTATGGTGAAAGGTTTTCCACACTCGGATCTTACGAACTTGCAACGGGGAAACCTGTTAAGGTCTAGGTTTATAGTAGCTGCTAGTAACTAGCTGGTGGTTTATAGTAGCTGCTAGCCTTAAATAAGGGAACGTTTCTTCATTGAATTTTTACTTTGACTGTTCATTAATTAGGCATGGCTATACCTCAACTCATTGTGGCCCAAAAGTATCATTTTTGCTTAACGTTGTTGTGCTTTAGAGCTTACTACTTAAAATAGTTAATGTGATAACTACATGAAAACTTTGACTCAAATGTACTTAGCATGTGATCTATTGTTGTAAGTATCCTTTTGAGTGAGGGTCTGAGCCTTGAAAATATAAACTTTGAACAGAATACTCTTATCCTAACGGACAGTGAACACAATACTCATGAATTATGTATAAAACAGTCCCGACAGTGAACCATCTGATTATCCGATAACATTGGCCTTGTTTACAGGGGACCCGTTAAACCAGTCTTCCGAATTTTAACAGGATTCGAGTGATGTTTCGTACCCCGGTTAATTTGCGGGCTCCCTTGCAAAGCTACTCGATATTGCGAAGATATATTGCCTCATCTTTCTACGTAGTCAATATACGCGGCTGCGATATTTTGAACGATAAAGTTGTCCAGTTAACCAAGTTCTGGATTGTATCAAAGATCTATAGGCCACTCAGAGGTAATTGATTGCATCTAAAGTTTACCTCCAATAAAAAAAAATATTCTTGATGTTTCTCTACGTATGTCTTTACACTAGGTATATTCTACTGATTTATTCAATTCCAGATATGTGTATGTTTAAACATGTCTACTTGTATTGGTCTGGGTATTTCTAAATAAGCCGCGTGGGGAACCACGCGGCTTATTACCAGATACCAAAGTAGAATTTGGACCACCCCATCTCTTTCCATGCGGTGTCGTACAGGGCAACTAAGGGATAGGGCTGTTTAACATCAGACAGATATATACAGCTCAGACTCAGCCTCAACAATAGTGTCCGGAAGGCGGCAATAGGCTCACCCCCCTATTACGTGGGACCGAATTCAATGATTCATGAAATGTGGTTGTTAATTCACCTCTGTCTGACCCTCCGGGGATAACGGCGTGACTGTATGTGTATTTCTACATATCTGTTTATTTACAAAAATAACTCTAAATATGTTTATCCACATTCTGAAACCTTTTATTACAAGCTAATGTGGTTGGTTTGGAACCAGATAACTTTGTATAGTTTGTCTCAGGATATTCATTACTATTATTATTTTACTGAGAAAAAGTACCATTATGTTAAACAAAGAACTTTATACTGTAACAATTTGCCGAAAGATCAACATCGAATACAGAATTTTAATTCCATTAGCCTAATTCACCAATTTCCTTTATTAGATCCTATGAATGTAATAAATATGTTTACTAATAAAAACGTCTTTGACCGTTTCTCCCCTTATTTTAGCTTTACCATGTGAAAGCTTCCGCTGTGCTTCTTTCAGTTACTGAAATAGCGCTCATAGATAATTCTGACATAATGCGCTAATGTCTAGACAAGTTACAACACACGTAAAATAGTATGGGAAAAGAAATGCAATGTATTCACTAGTAAAGTGTAAAAAGGGTTGGGCAATCGAATAAACCCTTCATATGTCTCCACATAATGTACCGGTTACGACGCTCATTTTCTTAGCCAGACTTCTGTGGCTGTCTAGATGGTATTATCAACCTACCCTCCGAGCCTTCTCTCAAGTCAGATCAGTCAGATCAGAGGGTCAGCTTTTCAGTCTAACTACTTTCATAATTTTCTTAAAGTGACTGCCTTCTGATCTTCACAACCCAGTAGCGGTATTAAAGTTCTTTAGTTATACCAGTTGCTGGATTGGCTCTGGTATTCCTTTTAATACATCTAAAGCTATTTTGAATATAAGTCTACACCTACATTTAGACTTCAAAATAGCTTTTTTTTTATAATTTCTATAAATTTAGCTTCTATATTATGCTATGTTCATGTTCATTTGAACTTTAAAAACCACACGTATGCTTATGGATGCTATGAATGGTAAATAAAAAATATCATTTTTACACAAGTTGCTTGTTAGTGAAAGTTTCGTGAAGTATGAAAACTTCCTCGATATTAGAGCGTTTCTACCGTTGGGTTACATACTACGCTAACAACTTATTTCCAGCCAGCCTTGCCGCAGTTTACATCTACTATGTGAGTTTATAATTCAACTTAAGTCATGTAGGCTGTATAGCCTGATTTATAGTTGTCTATTGAACAAAACGTGCGTAGGAATAGCCAAAGGTAATTGCACATGGGACCGCAGGAGTAAATTTCACTTGTAGCTGGTAATAACATCCAGAGGTAATATGGTAAATGGCCAAACAGGCTATGTATTTACACACAACCTTAATATAAAACAGACAAATAAAAGTTGCCGTTATCGTTTTACTGTTATTGTGATGTGATATATGAAAAATGTTATACGCTTTTTTCACACGAAATTGTACCTATGAGAAAACGAAGGCATTTTTATTGTATGTTCTTTTAAGGACATAATTTCCCTTTATCCATATTTTCTTTTTTGTACAACAATGTGAAGAGTACGTTATCATAACGTTTGGAGTATTGAAATATAGGTTTACCTTTATAAAGATATAACCAGTATATAAAATACTAAAAAAATAAAAAGTTGTACCAAAACTTAGGCTTCACAAGGTTGGTGATTCATTTGTAGGCAGCTGCATAAAAATATTTAATAAAATTCCTCAGAACTTGATTAATATGCCAATAAATTAATTTAAAATAGAAGTGAAAAAAACTTTAATGAGTAAAGGTTACTATAAAGTGGATGAGTACCTTAATGATGTTAATGCGTGGTCAACATATGTCTCTTGCTTGCTCGCACAAAATAAATTGTAAACTAAAGCAAATTTAAAAAAGAAAATAATCTAGTTCTAATATAGTTCGCTGAGTTTCTTGCTGGTATCTTCTCAGTAGAACTAATGTACCGAACCAGCGAAAGAATCATTTTCCAATGGTTTATTTTTACATTACTTATTTAATATTTTTATATTATTTCTTGACATACATAATTGTAAAATTTTGACGTTCATATGTGCTCTTTGTGTGCCTAAATTGAATAAATGAAATTGATTCTTTGATTCTTTGAAATAAAATTTAAAATACATTTGTTACAATACAATATGTCAAAACTACTAATCAAATAACCCGCCCCTGATCGCTCCCGGTGCAAAAGTGCCCATAACACTTGCTGCGTTGCCACGTTGGATGGCAATGGACAGCCTTTGGACCAGGAACGACCCGGAACGAGTGTCACCGGTCGCCCGACTGATGCTGAAGATCCAAACATGTTTGATAGCAAGCGGTTCCAATTTGCCGATCATAAGCCGGATGAAAATTAATAGGTACTGCCTGCTATGAAACTTGTTTCGAACTTTTCAGCATTTTTTTTATTTTTAACAATAATAAAGTGAACTTATGATGAATGGATTATTCACTAATTAAATCTATTGTAATATATATATAAAAAAATATCGACTTCCACAAATAAAAATATAATATGTACATTAAAACAAACATATAGAGGTATAGAGTAGGTATAGAACTAGAAAATGTTGTTTACCCAAAAAGTGCTCAACGCGCCTAAAGAATTGTATCGGCCCAAGCATTCGGTGAGGTGACAATGACGCGAGTGTCATGATTTTTGTTCTCCTAAAAATTGTTTAACAAAAAGAGCTCAATGCGTCTAAAGAAGTTTTCACTTCAATATTAACGTAGAAGCTATTGCTCCACCGCATTGTAAAATTCCGGGGTATTTTGCAGTTTTTCGCCAATTCTCATAAGCTAGGCTGCCCGACATTTACGAACAGATTATGTCCAATATGTATTTAAATTAAGGTCGCAGCAATAAATTAGATTAAATATAAATAATTACCGGGCAATATAAATAATTAATAACTACACCCTCGTGTATTGGTCTGTTATACATATAAATTAAAATAGATAACAGCAGAACAATAAGGTATCTACATCGAATACATATATTATATACATCGAATACTGTCCAGTAATCAAACTATTAATATAAAATAAATAAATAATAAATGTTCCACGACAATCTACACAACGCTGTCTAGACCCATGGTAAGCATAGCTTAACTAGCTTGTGTTATGGAATCTAGAATGCGGATAAACATAATTAGATACTTTTTTTTTTTTAATACTTACATATTATACATAGAAACATCCAGACCAACGCAAATATACATATTCATGCATACAAATATTTGCACTGAACGGGAATTGAACCCGCGTACCCTACATAGCAGTCGAATGCTCTACCGCTACGCCACGGAGGTCACGAATAAGTTAAAAAGTTATAGAACCTTGTTAACAGATTCTTAATACACTGACGGCACAGGAACTCTGTACTTACAGGGTTGGCAGCGCGGCTGTGACTCCTCTGGTGTTACAAACGTCCATAGGCCACGGTAACCACTTTCCATCAAGTGGGCCGTGTGCTTGTCTGCCACCTAAGTGATATAAAAAGAAAACTAATATTTTGTGTGATTTGAAAAGTCACATGTCATAAATGTGAATATCATCAGTTTACGTACATACAACTCTTTGATACGAAGCGCTAGTCCATGTTACTGCCAAGTGTATAATATATTATACATTAGAACTACATTTAACGTAGCTTCATTTGGCATTTTGTTTTCTCTTATAGAAAATGTATGTTTCAATGTTTCCGCGCCGTAATCTAAGGCTTTGGACCAAATATCCATCTCTTTCCCTCTATATATTCCTATTATAAGTCCATGACATTTTTTTCTATCTGTGTAGACTGGTATAAATTGTGATAGATGATCTTGTGCGTCTTCTAGATTTGGAGCCAGATCTATCAGTCTTTCACTTCATGCTTGGTCGGTTACGACGACTTACCCTTCAAATACGTTGAGCGTTGTTATTTCTACCTATCCGTAAAGAACTTTATAAAAAAAACGTTTCGTTTTCCGCATTTATTTCTCGTCTAATGAAATGCGAACATCAGTCCCGAAAGCTGAAACTTTTTATTGTAAACCCCAGTCGACAGACTCTTTTTTATGTCCTCACGTCGCGCTTATGAAAAATAGTGTGTATTACGAAACTATTTTGTAAAGAAGCCACAGAAGACCTGTGCACTACGCAACATACTTGTTCACCATTTAAACCACTATTCAGGCACATAGGCATCGAGCTGTTATTTTAAAATACGTTCTAACGATGGTATATGCTTTGCAAACGAAATGTATAATCTCACTCACCTCTGTTATGAATGGTTATTATAGGCGAATTGCTTGTTACATAAATTCCATAATTCATGAGCAATATATAGGGTGTATCATGTATGAGGTTTCACCAATATTTCGGGACCCGAGACCTACTTCATCTACGAGCAAGTAGCTATTTGACGGACAAGATTCTAGCGCAAATTATGGGAAGGAAGAGTAGAAGAGCCGACCACAGACTACAAGTTACGAGTTTTAAATGCAAACGGAATGAGTAATGCATGCTACTCTATTTATGTAACAATATAATACTGTGAACAATCTGTTATTGTTAGTAATTGGATTAATCCAGTACTAAATAATGGAGTTAGATGTGGTTGGTAGTAGGGAATCATTATTGTCCCACAGTACATTAGCATCAGACAAATGGCTCAAACTATACTACATGTTACCGTTTTACTCAGAACCATAATTTAGGGATAAATGGAAGTAGGCAGAATTGTTATTAGCAGTGAGACGTGTGACAGTAGCACTGACACGAATACTTTGTCCTCGTCTGAGTGAATGATCGCCGTCGGAGGCGAATATCGTGTGAGTGTGCAGTAAAGCTGATCATGAAACTGTACTACTGTCTTCTTTAGACAAATTAGGGGGTCGGGGAGGTAACAAGGTCACGTCGTTCATTGCTGGTGACATTTGACCGAAGATTGACTGCCAGTAAAACACCTCACATCGGCCGTGTCCCTGCAATTTCCGCCTTCTGAACGACATGCCCTGATCCTTGAGAACTTTGCGTGAAGTTGACAAAAATCCGACTTTTTTTTCTTGTTTCAAATCCTTGCGTGACGTCCATATATCTAGATACAGTGAAGGCTAAATAAAGTCATACATTAAACTGGAGTCAGTCAACAGTCTTAAGCAAAGTAAGAATTCTTAAGACCTCAAATAGCTAAATGCAATCTAATTTAAGATGTGATCATTAGACAAAGCAATAATGAAACATGTCGTATATAATATATAGAAAACATATATAGTAATACATAGTATGTTGACAGCATTCTATATAAAGTGTATTTTGAAATAAACATTAAGTTAAAAAAATATTTTGCCTGTTATTTTAGCTAGATATATTTTTTTACATTTGCAATGGTCTCATACTGTTAATAATTATTGCCCTCAAAAATCTATCTGCACTGGACTATCAGTTCAAAAGCTCAATGAAATGTTTTAGTAATTTAATTTATCGCGTAAAACATAAAGTCAATTTATTTTTATGATGCTTTTATAAGTAAGTAAATTGGGCCATGTAATAACTATGCTGTAAAATTTATAATGCAGAAATTGTGAACGAAATCTATAAGAGGTGTATGGTGAATTTCGTAAATTATTCAAAACCACCACAACTTAGAAATTTTTGGGCCCTGTTAAACTGTTCTAAACTCCGCTTAATTACATTAGTATCACATACCAGATACATTATTGGAAAGTCCAAACATACTTCCTCTATCCCTTCTTTTAACTACAAACTTGATACGTAACTGTACTATTTAGACATGTTTGTTAAGTTTTGACGTCGTGCAGTTCTAATTTGACTAGTAACAATAATACAATCAACTCAAACTTCATGGAGAAAATTTCATTTCATTGTAAAAAATTTGATCACTTCATTTAGTTTTACTAGTTAGGCAGCGTTGGGTAAGAGGTAGTAGAGTTCTACCTCCCTACCTACGCTACCTATGATATAAGCAAAGGAATGAATAGCGACTTACTGTGACGTTTTAGAACCAATTACTTTTCAATAAGGTGCAAAGGTTGAAATATTTGTTCTTTGAATCCCTTTATTTTCGTAGCAATAAAATGATTACCTAAGAAGTGGCTTTTCGAACCGAACTCATATAAGGTCGTCCATGTCTGTGGGTGATTTACGCGCACTCGGCCAGCTCACTCGCCTTATTGAATACTATGTTCTATGAAAGAAAAATCGTTTATTTTGATGCGACGCAAGCAAAATTTATGACGTTCATTTATTCACCGTAACAAATGACAATTAAAAGTGGTCGGTCTTCGGAACGTTTACAAATCATGACGTTTTTACGTTGAAGTTTAATCTCCCCCTTTACCAAAGTTATACGCTTTGTCGAAAAATTTTGTAAGCCCTTTTGGTTAGCGGTGTCTCTATTGTGTATTTAAAATAACTCATAAACTCTGAAGTAGACTGAAATGAATCAATACTTTCTCAAATTTGGTGGTATAAAACTTTTTGAATAGTTTACTTTGATGAGGCCTTAATTTCTTAATATGGTTAATAACTGCTATTGGAAGCAATAAATCCAGTTTTTCAGACAGCTTACCTAGAAAATGGATTGCAATTTTTGAATTTCAAATTTAATAAATGTACTTAGTGTACTTACTGGCCTTACACCTACTGACCTACTACTACCTACTGATATATGAGAGCAAAGACGCCAGGTTTTCGTCGGTTTGAGTCAGACATAACCGCCCCGTCTGTGCATGTTGTTTATTAATCCTCGCTTGCGTTTTGTAAGTTTAATAATTTTATTTGGATATTTTCCTGTAGTTAAAATAAATAACTGAGCTTATTAAATTAAGAATAGTAAAAGAGCGATAGAAGTTGCGTTGGTTTTTATTTTATCGTTTTTATTTAATTTTATACATACACCCAACCTATAATAGTAAATGATTTGACTATGTATGGAAGCGCGCAGAACAGATGGCCGATGGAGCAAAAAAGTTCTGGGAGGGCGACCGCGTACGGGCAAACGTAGCGTAGGACGGCCAGGTGGAAGGACGACCTCATCAAGGTCGCCAGGAAGCGCTCAATGCGGGCTGCTTAAGATCGGTCATTCTGGAAGGCTGTGGGAGAGGCCTATGTTCAGCAGTGGACTATGTGCGGCTGACGTGATGATGATAATGATGTATTGAATATTGAATGAATGATTGATTTATTTAAACAAAAGACGACACACTGCGTTACACATTATCACAATACGAGTGCAAATCAGTGAAAATATAGTAAAGTGAAACATTGGCGCCTATACTAATGTATTAAAACATTGTATCACAGATACCAGATGATGACGCCACTATCAATAATTTAATGTAAGCTTTATTATAACTTACCGTTTTGGCGTTTAGTAAAAAGTAAGTACCTAATTTAACTAGTCATTCAAATACCCAATTATAGGTTATTGTTCATAATATAAGCTAATCATTTCTCGATATTCAACGTAGAATTGATTTAAAGTAATTGAATGTACCTACTCGTAATGCAGAAGATATGTTGAGACAGTACTATCGTACTGGATACTGTCTGAGACAGTACTACCGTGCTGGTTCCTGTCTCAGCATATTATCTCTAAGTTCTGCATTATTTTTTTATACTATCGTAATGATTTTTTTGACTGATAGTCACTTGTTATTTCTTTTATTAGGCCTTTTAGTAATTGGACATACCTTGCCTATCTACAGAAAAAAATGCTAATGTAGGTACAAGGTATGTTCTAAGAGTGCTGAGATAGTCTCGAGACGGGAAAACTCGGAATCTGCGCCACACCTAATAATAAAAAATCTACTCCACTTTTGCAAAAATGACTTAGGAGCGAGCTTGCAGCAAATAACTTTACTTGATCTCGAGTTTTCCGTTGAAAAGAAAATCAAAGCAAAGAAATCGCAACATTTTTTGTTGGACTTGCAACTTATTACATTACCAAGCTAGGTACCTTTACGGGCATCTATCAAATTCACAATTTGAAGTAGGTAACATAAAAGTATCTATTAATGAAATAAAAGCAAGTTACAAGTTATCTACACATTTCAATGCTGTAATCCAGAAGCAATTTCATTGTGGTGGCAGTGAGACCAACAAGAACTAATTGAAAAATAGGAGCAGCTCATTAATAGGTACGTAAAGTAGGTAGGTACGTTGCTTTTGTTTAATAAAATGAAATTCTGGCGTAAAATGAAGCAAAGGAGTACTTTATAGACCAATTAGTCTGAGAATACAGTATACGTTCATTAGCCGTTGTACACCGACGATTAGGTACCTACTGACATAATGAGTACTACCGTAGCGAAATAGTAACGTGCCACTGCGGTAGATAGTACGTAATGTAGACAACGGCGCTTGAGCACTGAGTTGTGTCGCCTCGCTAATCGGACGAACATATACAAGACGCACATTTAATTATAGAACTTTATTACGCACATTACGGCTTATGTGGCGACGAGATACGACTTTCTCATTATGAAATTATACTATACACTCACAAGCTGTGGAGGCGCGACTGTGCAGCAATATATTACCAAAATAAACCTTTAAGACGACTAAAACATAGCATTATAAGGGACCACCGAATGTACAGTGAATTTCAGAATGCATATTTACTTAGAATTAACATTTTGTTAATATGTATTCAGGCGGGTCTAATAATAATAATAATAATAAGCTTTATTGTTATAACCAAGATTTTAGATACCAGTTATTTCTAACATTATTGAGTCAGATTCCGCGTCTACTGACTAGCTAAAGTTGTATTGTAATAGAAAAAATATATATTATGATACATTTGCCATAGTAGAGCTGTACTATAATGTATTTTTTTTTAATATTTTGTACATAAAGACCGTCATTAAAGTTTGGTTTTTATTTTTTTAAAGTGGACATCTGTATGAGATTACATAAATACTTTTTAAACACTGCTAGGTACTATGGAAAACTATTAACTAAGTAATTCAATACTAATCAAAGTAAGAAGTACTAATGAAATGATAATACTCATTTTAGTATTATAATAAAAAGTTAATTTTTCTACTCTCCATACCTTATTTAGTTTGGGTCCTAATAATTACTATCATTATTTTTTTATATAATATACTTCCACTGATATCTAATTACGTGAAGGGAAGCAGAATTGATTAAATATTGCATTATTAGTAAGTAGGTAATATTGACTTATGCTCATGATTGGGTATTTAGGTAGACCACACGTTAAAACCTGGATAGTTGTAAGTGACCAATTGTATGATACTGTTTTATGTTGGTAAGATAATCACGTCACCATTACAGATACAAATCATACTAATTACAATCGCCTTCATCAGATGCTTTTTCAAGAACCCGAGATTGTACACGAGTTAAATTATAAACCATTGAAGTCGTCCACAGGCAGAAAAAGATCTCACGATTCACAAGTTAACAAACAAAAGAAATATAAAAACCCTAGCCGTAACAATATGAACTTATTACTCGGTTTTACAAAAATAATACGAAACAGTGAATTCGAATCTAATCTACTCGACTTGGAATTTGCAATATGACAGCAAATTTTTGGTTTGTTTTATTCTAATATACCGTATTTGCGTGTGTTAAATTGCGAAGCGTGAGATCTACTGACAATATTTCGAAAGTTTATAATTTCAGAAGTTATAATATAAAATATACAATTTTGGCAATTTTCCGTTGACATGTACAAATTGTACAAGTAAATTATAAATGTCCATGTTTGTAAGCTTTTACTCAGACATACGAAATCGATTAATTTATATGATTGACAAGGACTTCCATAGTCACCATACCACAGCATACACACACATTCTGCCAAAATAACAAGTATTTTTATATTCGCAGTAGTTATGCTTTTTTTTTAAAGTCAATCGTTGTTTAATCTGCTTAAGTACTTAAAAAATATTATGACTTTTATATCTCCCCTGTGCGACATTTTCTATTTGAAAGATACACGATCGTACGATTTGACTAAGAATGTAATCAAATTTTCTCGGGTATTACATATTAAAAAGATAAGGTACTTTAATTAATGCCAGGCATTTTATGTTACATTTTTTATCAATAGGTATGTTCTATTCTTCGTACATATATTTCATTACGTACGTAATTGAATACTTATTGAATATTTTAGAAGATTCCATAATTATATTGTGTTTTGGCGGCACCACACCCTACGAGAAATCTTTGCGATCGGTTGTCGTGTGTTTACGATTCCATTTAAACTGCACCGCTTAATGTCAAAAATGGTAATATGGTCACGTGATTTCGTAATGACTCTCGTGTAAGGTACTCGTTTAAAATCTCATGGTAGACCCTCAGAAAACCGGTATCAAGTTATCGGCTCAGTTTCAAAGGTACAGTGTGATCGTAGCGATTTCTCGTAGGTAGCATATTTGTCACCCATTATTAAACTAAATACTAAGGTTAGCTTAGCTTTTAGCTTTTTATTAAAGAATATTAGAACTGAAATTACTAATATTTCCTCTAACCCTGCTAGGAACATTCACGTTGGTAGTTTAATGGCCAGGTTTCGAACCCGGCACCTTTCGATCGTAAGGCGGACTCCATAACTAATAAATTACCGATGTATAAAGCGATATTATCGCTTACTCCAGGTAACCGGAATAATCGATAAAATCCCTCGTTATAAGTTACAATGAACTTATTATTAACGTTCTAGATATATTGTAAATATGGGATACAAAATAGCGAGTTATCTATCTAAATCTTAATACCTTACAAAGAAGCTAGAGATTTATGATAAAGTATTGTGTCCCCTTTCAGAAAATTGATGAATTATGTCAATGGGTATACTTGGACCAATGGCTACGCCACTGACATTGCCTTCACGCTCGTAATGAGATAATACACATCAGCCGCCCGGCTGCGTATACTAACCAAACTGCTGTACAAAAATACTCTGAGATTACGAGCAGACCCAAAATGAGAGTAATCTTCCAACAATCATGACCGAGCCGGGGCTAGAGTTGCACGCCTGTTATCTACTAACCCTGACCATTACTTGTAATGGAAATCGAATTACTATTTAAGCAAGATAAACGGAAAACGTGCGGTTTGAACGGTCATCGTTCCAACTTCCATAGTTACACACGAAAGCTTCAACTTTAATATCTATAAACAATGTGGAATGGTACGCCATGGACCGAGTAATGAGCACCTCTAGTATTTCCAAAATTACGAACCTGCACACCTTAACTATGATTGTGTTCGTTTCCGTATTATACGATTATGTTCGTATAGTATTTTAGGACCAGGAAAATGGGCGTTGGAATCTATAGCGGAAGCTTTGATGCAACCGGAATATACGCTTGGATGATGATAATCATATGCATGTATGTATGTGTATATATATGTATATATTATATGTATAGTTACACGTAACGTTCGTCAAATAAACATTTTGTATGATAAAATTTTGCCTATCTATATGAAGTATGAAATTTTGCCTATCTGTTAATATATTTCCGAAACGCAATCAACTGGTCCTGACGCGATTTTCACTGGCAGATAACCGATATTAAAATGTGAAACTATACGTTTTTCATACAAATAAAATATAAGTTGAGCGAACTTATACAGCTAGTGTATGATAATACTAGTCAAATTCATGCTACAGTTAACTGACAGCAAACGCAAGCATGCGTAATTATACATTTTAACTCCGTTATTGTATAAATAGCAGTAATTTTAATTAGTTTTGACTTTCTGAAATAGAAATAACAAATCTATCTATTTATCTATCTATAATAGAGTATATATAATAGAGTATACTATGGATATATTTAAATTATACAATTGTACGTGACTGTGCATTGGAGATATTTAAAAATATACTAGGGTTATGTTGTATCAATGATACTGGACACTTTTTTTTTATTCTTGTCCGTTTGTCTGTTCATCGGCGATGGACGCAAAAAATATGCAACGGATTTAGATGCAGATTTTTTTATTTAAAGGTCTTGGCCAGACTTAAAATCTAATACTTTATTTCATAGGAATCGTGAGTGCAACCGTCATACGCGTGGGTGGAACCGAAGTAATATATTAAGTACTGAAGCAACTGCATATTCCAGCGTCATAAATCTGATACGTTTTCCGAATATTTCTTATTTTTCTACTCAATTTGTAAGGAACCAATGCGACCTCGAGAATGAGAGGTTATGATATTTCATGCTGTCACTGGGAGTGAACCGCAAGCTTTGTTACAAGTTAATGTAGGTACTTACCTATATACGTAGGTTATTACTTACTACTTGGCACCTCTTGTTCACACGTGAATATATACTTTTAGTAATTTTTTTAAAATAACTCACTGATTCTTGAACTTTGTCGCTACAAGGCCCCTAGCAGCGATCGGCAACCGAACATAAATATACATAGGTATACCCAGATGGTTTAAAGTTACACTGTTGGTATTACTCGGAACATACCCTAAACCGACGAGCATGAATGAAGAATGTTATAAGATTGAATGAAGCGAGAGTAGTATGTCAGGATTGAAGCAAATGGAGATCTGTGATCTCTGCCTACCCCTATGGGAGACAGGCGTGATTTTATGTATGTATACATATCTTCTCTGTACGCGCAGTACACGTTTCTTGGGCGTGTTTTGAGGATAGTGCGGGGTATTAGCGGTGGACAAACTCAAATTTATCAAGCATAGATAGATAAAACAATCCACGTGCGCGGCAGGGACTCCTTAGTATCGCGATTTAGGTCCAAGATACGTGTCCTAAGGTATATTAGACATTATCGTACTTTAGATCCTTGGGACATAAGTATTATCATGTGAAAACTAAAACTTTAGAACTCAAGCTGGCCAGCAGGTGGAGACAGCACCTCCTAATTAATATACAACGCTGGAGAGCGTCGCTCATGGCGATGATATATTTATGTATTTAAAAATACTAGGATCGTCTGGTGGTTGAAATTTGACTACTATCTATAAACCCATATATTTTCTTCTTCTCTGCTTCACATCTCTCATCTACGTTCCATCGCAAGTTTTGCAGTGAAACATACTCGTACTATCGACAAAATCTACATTGTAATATGGAAACAACAATAGATCAACATCAGAACGAACGACACACTGTATAATATTAGTTATACTCACACCTATATTAGTGGAAGTGTAGGTTAAGGTGTATTTTACCCACATTGCTAACATTTCAAGTGTATATTTGTCGGGGTGCGGGTTGGGTAACCTCCACGTTGGCTTACCTGTTTCTTTTCCCTCTGGACCGCGGTCCTGGGGAACGGAAGCGGGGAGGCTGGTGCACCCTGGACGACGGTTAGTAGACTCTGACTCCAAGGAGAAGGAGCTCTGCTAGCCGTCGACAAATAACCCGACAAGCCCTTTTTTAGGGCTAGCTGACCCTGGGGGGGTCGTGGTATGGCGGGTCTGCAAGGCCCGCGGGAAGGGACTCGTAGAATCCCTTCCATCCCAAACAGCCCTTTTTAGGGCTAGCCTGTCGCTCCCGGTATCCCTCTGCTTTCAGAGGGGACATGGGGGCGACACAAGGATCCATGGGATCCAGGGACGGGCCGGCCTACTGCTCGCGCAGAGGCTGGCAGGCATTCGTGCCACCGTCGGTGTTGGGAGAGTTGGCTGCTCTCCCGCGTCGCGTAACCTCCAGGATATCGACAACGACCTGAGTGCTAGCCACACTTGGGAAGCCGGTATCCTGAAGGCCGCGGGGCTTGCCTTAATTGGCCGGCCCGCGACAAGGAAAAGTCTTGAAAACCCGACAGCGAAGTCGCTTAAAACCTGTGGATACCTGGGGAACTCCACAGTATGTACCCCGCTTCTCGGAATGAGCGTCACCCGGGAAGTGTATCTTAAATCGTCTCAACTCGTGGGATTTGAATGGATACAAGACAAAAACAAAATAAAAAACCATCACCAAGTGAAACAGTCTGCGCGGAGGTCGCGCAGCACCAAGACGCGGAGGTCGCGTCACAAGCAGGGACGGTGTCGGAAGACTTCGACACCGCCACTGAGAGGAGCAGGGCAAACAGCCCGGTGGGTCTGCAGACCCGAAAATCTGCACGGCGGAAGCGCAACCGCCGTAAAAAAATCATCCCCCCAGATAAGACCGAGTCGGATCTCGACCTGACTCTGACCGACTCGTCTTCAAGTAGTTCTGGTGGGGATGAGACAATGCGTCCCCCCCCACCCAAGCAGGTTGCGGTTAGCCGCCGAAAGCTGCAGGGTGGGGGCACCAAAGCCGCCCCCTCACGGGCCTCAGCTGGGGAAGATGCGAGAGCGCCGCCGAGTCCCTCCGTCTCGGCGGCGCCCGCGCTTCGTACCGACGGCTCCACGTCCAGGGACGTGATGGAGGCCCTGGAGAGACTGGCCGGGGCCCGCTCTGGAGCTCTAACGCCGGAGGAGGACCGGGTCCGGCTGGCTGCGACGCGCCTCGTTGAGCAGTTTGAGCTGCTCAAGGCGGAGCTGGCCGAGTCCCGGAACGAGCGAGCTCAACTTGGCAGGAGGCAAGTTGAGCTCCTCAACAGCGTGGAGCGTACGGCGGCTGAGCACCGCAAGGAGATGGAGAAGATGGCGGCCGAAATGGCGAACCTCCGTCAGGTCGTCGCCGGGCTGCCCGCGGAGCGCGTGACGCGGTCGGCGCGGCGGCGACTAGCGGTGCAGCCGGAGCGGCCGGTGCCGTCGGCGCCGCAGCTGTCGCCGGTGCGGTCGAGGTCACCGGTGCGGTCGGAGGCACCGGTACGGCCGGAGACACCGGTGCGGTCAAGGCCGCCGGTGCGACTGGAGCGGCCGGAGACACCGGTGCGGCCGGAGACACCGGTACGGCCGGAGACACCGGTGCGGCCGGTGTCACTGGCACAGCCCGTTCGGCTGGAGTCGCCGGTGCTGCAGCCGGCTAGGCCCGCAGACCCACTGGCGGCATGCATGGCGGCAATGGCCGCCATGGAAAAGCGGCAGGAGGCGGCGCTGGCTGAGCAGCGGAGGTGGCAGGTGACGCAGGAGGAGCGCACCCGGAGGTTCATGGAGGCGGTCATGGACTCCAGCCGCCGCCCGCCCTTGGCGCCGCCTACGGGATATGCCGGAGTGGTGAGAAGAGGTCTCACCAGTCCGGCGGTCGCAGAGGCCCTGCAGGAATCGGCCCGCAGCCCGTCCGCTGCGCCTGCCACTCCTGCCGCTCCGGTCGCTCGAGCCACTGTCGCTCTCGACGTGGAGGCTGGGAGCTCCCAGGGTGCCCGGGCCAAAGGCAAGGGGAAGGGGAAAGGCAAGGGGAAAAAGTCCCCGGCCCTAGCCTCAGCCCCAGCGCCAGCCCGGACCCCGGTGGGGATTGCCCCTACAGGTTCCCCGCCGGAGGGAGGCTGGGAGGTGGCCGGAGCCTCCAAGAAACGGCGCAAGGCGAAAAGGAAGGCAGCCAAAAATGCCAAGAAGGCTGCGGCTGCTGCGAGGGGAGTGCCGGGGAGGCTGCGCGTCCCCCGCTCAACCGCCGTCGTGCTAACGATGACGGCGGAGGCGGCGGAGAGGGGCGTGCAGTACGCCCAGATTGTCACGCAGGCGAGAGCCTGCGTTGACATGAGGGCTCTCGATATGCCGGGCCCCATCCGGGTGAAACCCACTCGGACGGGTGCTCGGCTACTGGAGATCCCCGGCGCTTCAAGCGGTCCCCAGGCCGATGCCCTAGCGGCTAGGCTTCGGGACACGCTGGATGCAGCCGACGTCCGGGTGTCCAGGCCCAACAAGTGCGCAGAAATGCGCATTTCGGACCTGGACGACTCCATCACGGCGGAGCAAATCCGCCTCACCGTGGCGGAGGCCGGGGGCTGCCCCCTAGAGGCGGTGAAGGTCGGAGCAATCCGCTTCGGCCGCCGTGGACTGGGGGCGGCAGTTGTCGGCTGCCCCATCGCAGCAGCCAAAAAGGCTGCCGACCGGGGGTTCCTCGCCGTTGGAGGCGTGGTGCGGGTGCAGGTCCGGCTCCTGCAGGCTCGACCGACCAGGTGCTTTAGGTGCCTGTCGGTCGGCCACGTGGGGGTGCAGTGCACGGCGGCGGTGACGGTCGGTGACCGCTGCTTCCGCTGTGGCCAACCCGGCCATACGGCCGGTGGATGCGAAGCTCCGCTGCACTGTTTCAGGTGTGCAGCGGGGGGCAAACCGGCCGACCATAGGGTTGGCAGCAAGGCCTGCACCGGGGGGGAGCCGAAGCCGCAAGGCGGGGGCTCCACCCAAAGTTCGCGGCGGGATGCGGAGATGGTTCCATAATGGATCCCCAGCTCCGCATCCTGCAGGCGAACGTGGGCCACGGTGCCGATGCTCAGGGTCTTCTGCTCCAGAGCATGGCACAGTGGTCCATACACGTCGTCGCTGTCGCCGATCCGTACACTCACCGGCCCCTTGGGCCTGCCTGGGTGGTCGACCTGGACGGGTCGGCGGCACTGGTGTACAACGCCGCTATGGGTGCCCCCCCCCCTGTTGTCGTGGCAAGGGAGCATGGCATCGTAGCGGCGCGTGTGGGGGAGATTGCGGTCGTGGCCGTCTATTTCACGCCGAGCCTACACCGACGCATAGGGGAGTACCGGCAGTCGCTGGAGCGACTGACCGACGTCGTCAACGCCTGTCATCCTCACCCGGTTCTTGTGCTCGGGGACTTCAACGCCTGGTCAGTGACCTGGGGGTCCCGGCACACGAACCCACGAGGTAGGGCTCTGGAGAGCTGGGCCGCTAATCACGGTCTAGTTCTCCAGAATCGCGGGGCCGAAGCCACGTTCGTGACCGCGGAGCGCAGTTCGATTATCGACCTATCGTTCGCAGGCGCTTCGCTGTCGCACCGTGTGCGGGACTGGCGTGTTGTTGTGGGGGTGGAGACACTGGCGGATCACCGATACGTTCGGTTTGATGTCTCCCCCCCCGCGGGTGATGCGCCGGTCATACCGGCCCCACGCGAGCCACGCTGGGTGCTTGGGAGACTGAATCGGGAGGTCCTCCTGGAGGCCGCCATCATACAGGCCTGGGCCATTGCGCCGGACAGGCCTGTCGATATCGACGATGAGGCGGTGTGGTTCCGGGAGGCCATGACTCGTGTCTGCGATGCGGGTATGCCTAGGGCACCACCCTATAGTCCGAGGCGTCGGGTCTACTGGTGGTCTGCGGAGATCGCGAGGCTACGGCAGGCCTGCGTGATCGCGCACCGCCGGTGGACCAGACTCCGTAGGAGGCGTAGCCGAACCGCAGATACGAAGCCCCGAGTGGCGGAGCTTCATGTGGGATACAGGGAGGCCAGAGATGCCCTCCGAGCGGAGATTAAGCGGGCGAAAGCCGCGGCTTATAAGGAGCTCATGGAGACGCTGGAGCGGGACCCATGGGGGCGGCCTTACCTTATGGTAAGAGGAAAGCTGCGCCCCCGGGCCCCGCCGCTGACCCGGGTTCTCCAGCCAGCTCTGCTCGGTGGAGTGGTCGAGTCCCTGTTCCCGGCGCGAGCGGAACACGTTCCGCCGCAGATGACTCCGCCACCTCGGTCGCCTGTGGCGCCCAATGTGGTAGTTGACGACGAAGTCCCCGAGGTCACTTGGGTAGAACTGGAGCTGGCGGTGCGAAGGCTTAGAGCCAAGAAGAGCACCGCCCCGGGACCCGACGGCATTCCAGGCCGCGCGTGGGTCCTAGCTCTGGGAGAAGACGGTCTCGAACCCCGACTGAGAGGGTTCCTCAGCGCATGCTTGGAGCGGGGCCAGTTTCCGAAGATGTGGAAGACGGGGAAACTGGTCCTCATCCGAAAGGAGGGTCGCCCGGCGGACGAACCGTCCGGCTACCGGCCCATTGTGTTGCTCGACGAGGTGGGCAAGCTCTTTGAAAGAGTTATTGCAAAGCGCCTCGTCGAGCACCTCTCTGGTAGGGGGCCGGACCTGGCGGATGCCCAATATGGCTTCCGCCGGTGGCGGTCCACCGTGGATGCCATCATGCGCGTGAGGACTTTGGCGGAGGAGGCAGTTGCCCGGGGTGAGGTGACGTTGGCGGTGTCCTTGGACATCTCCAACGCGTTCAACACCTTGCCCTGGAGTTGCATCAGGGAGGCACTCGTGTACCACGGTGTGCCTCTCTACCTCCGCCGCATAGTCGGGGCGTACCTGACGGAGAGAGCCGTCATCTACCCAAGTGCGACCGGCGTCGGTCGGCGTGAGATGTCGTGCGGTGTTCCACAGGGATCGGTTCTCGGGCCGCTACTGTGGAACATTGGATACGACTGGGTGCTTCGCGGTGAGCTTGCGGACGGCGCCGCCGTCACGTGCTATGCGGACGACACGCTAGTGACGGCGAGCGGGGCTACACACCGCGAAGCGATCCTGAGGGCCACGACCGCGGTTGCTCAAGTCGTGGAACGGATCCGGCGGCTGGGCCTTGAGGTGGCTTTGCATAAATCCGAGGCCATGTTCTTTCATGGACCTCGGCGCACGCCACCACCAGGTTCCAGTCTCACAGTGGGAGGCATTCTCATCGGCATCAAGCCCCAGATGAAATATCTGGGGCTCGTGCTCGACGGCCGGTGGGACTTCGGGAAGCACTTCCGAAGTCTGGGCCCCAAATTGGCGGGCACAGCCAACGCTCTGGCGCGGCTACTGCCCAACCTGAGGGGCCCGGATGACTCCTGCAGGAGACTCTACGCGGGTGTCGTGCGGTCCATGGCCCTGTACGGGTGTCCCGTGTGGGCGGACACCCTGAGTGATCGGCACATGCTCCTGCTGCAGCGTCCGCAGCGGAAGTTGGCGTGCCGCATCATAAGGGGGTACCGCACGATATCCTTCAACGCGGCGAGTCTCCTCGCCGGATCCCCACCATGGATCCTGGAAGCGAGATGCCTTTCGGCGCTATACCGGTTCCGAAGGGCGGCGCGGGAGCGGGGTCACGATCCCGAGCCCGAAGAAATTCGGGCCGTGAGATCCCGGCTCCACAGGGAAATGGTGGCGGAATGGGAGAGACGACTTGGGCAACCAAGCGCAGGGCACGCCGTAGTAACGGCGGTAAGACCCATCATGGGGGAGTGGCTAGAGAGGCCACACGGCAGCCTCTCGTACCGTCTGACGCAGATGATCACCGAGCACGGATGCTTCGGAAAGTATCTGCGTCGGATGCAGAAAGAGCCAACGTCCGAGTGCCATCACTGCGACGCGAGCGAGGACTCAGGTCCGCACACGCTCACCGAGTGTCCGGCGTGGGAGACGCCGAGGCGGGAGCTTGTGGCGGCCCTGGGAGTGAGGGTTCTCACGCTCTCCACCTTGCTCGCGGCGATGGTTCGCTGCGCGGATGCGTGGGCGGCCGGCGCCTCCTTCTGCGAGCAAGTAATGCTCGTGAAGGAGGAGGCGGGGCGGGAGCGGCAGCGGGAGCGACGAAGGATCGCTAGACAAGCTGCCCGCGCACGAAGGCAACTCGGGCGTCGGAGGTCGATGAACGACCTCCGCCCCCCATGAGCGCCGGCCTGGGGGTGACAGGTGAAGCCGCCTGTCACCCTTGCAGAAGCAGGCCGCGGCGGCGGCGCGCGTGGCGCGCCTCCCCGTTTCCGGGGACGAGTTGGGGACTCTGTGGTCCCCACACCCGAGAAGAGGGCCAGATCGTGAGAGATGGCCCTGGGTCGGCCGGGGTGCGAGGGATATGCCTGTCAACCTCACCTTCGGCAACCGAAACGACCCACAGACGGCGTGCGTTTTGGTCGGTTCGAGTCCGACATAACCTCCTTCACCGGCTCCGGTGGGGAGGTATCCGTGGGGATTTTGCGCACGTAAAAAAAAAAAAAAAAAAAAAGTGTATATTTGTCTGCCGGAATTGATTTTAGACTACTACTAGGAGTTTGCTACAGAATAAGTCAAAAACAGTCTTTACTCAGGAATCGCGACCAGCTACTCACGATTGCACACAAACACATACACACATAAGAGCATATTATTGCCACCAGAGAAACAAACGTATCTTCCGCTATTCATTCAGGTTATTGACGAAAATTCATCGTACATGTTTCGCGTTTGCGCAAAGGATATTTTTTAATACTAGCAATAAAGGAGGGAAATAGGGGTAATAACAAGAAATGTTTCTATTAACATAATAAAATGATGATTGTTTTGTTACAGCGTCGCGTATTCGATACGAGATCACGAGCGGGAACATAGGTGGTGCATTTGCCGTTAAGAATATGACTGGTGCCATCTTCGTGGCGGGGGCACTTGACTACGAAACTAGGAAACGGGTAAGATTTGTTATTAATATTCTATTTTCAAATGTAGGCATACTATGTTTAGTAACCGATATATCTACAACTATGAATGAGAATATTATGGACGAATCCATTGATGTAATAATACATGCCACCCTGAATAGTAAACTGAAATTTATAGTTGCCCATGATATATTTAAATTATCGATTAATGCATTTATCACTGTGTTAATATAGACAGCAACAAAAACACGAAAAAACGTTGCTGACCGTATTAAAATTTTAAGACTGTATATTTTTAAATGCTTTATAAAACTTAACTGAAATTAATAATAATCAAGGATTATCATAAAACTTTCATATACAGGTCGATTTAAACTCTGTTATAGTGACAGTTTGTTCCTGGGATTACAGTAGTAACAGTAAAAACAGTACCAGTTTAAAGTAAAAAAAATAATCCCTGAAATCTGAGCCTTGCACTAGATATCTCTTTGTGGATGTTAGTCTTGTCTACACAAGAGTTCTATTTCATAGATCATACAAGACCAATAAACAACACTGCGAATGGTACCTTCTTAGCTAAATTTAGATAATAAACTAACTAACGTAAATTTAAGTTACCGTAAACTTGTAGAAAACCTAAGTTAACCATTTACAATTACGTCACGTCAACAAAATCCTAAATTAAACAACCGGGGATAACAAAGTAAGCCAACGTAATTAAAGATAAACCACTTGTGCAAACACACAGGTGTAAAATGTGCGATTGTTATATGTATATAAATATTTTATGTAAAATGTTTCGTCGTATTCGTATGTTTACCACAACAATGTCAAGTAATTAATATCAACTAATGTGATATTACAAAAACAACAAAATCTCATTTTAGAGCAGTAATTGAAATACATTTTTATAAGAAGAAAATATAATCTAATAAAGTATATAATATAAATCAATCAATCAATTAGCACTTCGTAGTCCACTGCTGGACATAGGCCTCTTCCATATAATATAATAAATAATAATTCAAGTGAAGGTGAGCCGGATCAAAAGAAAATTAATCGTTCTTTGAACATAATTTTGCGCTCAAATAAACGACGGCGTAGAGCGCTAACAATGTTCGGTTTACTTTCTTTGCCCCTTGGTGAGTTTCAATTTTAAAACAGCGCGTCGTGGAGGTGATGGCGTCCTCCTCCACGCCGCGGCTCGGTGGCGCTCGCCTATCAGAACGGTCGTCTTTGTTACATCCTCGACAAAGTTTCGTACAACTTTTCACGAGATAAATAATTTAATCTTTAATACCCATTTAAGCGAGCTGGCGCAGTTGTTACCAAAGGCTGTATTGCTATCAAACTGCAGATTCTCACGGAGCTTTTATGGATGTAAACCAGTTTACTTTCTATACTCCTTTTGCTTTTAAACGTTCCAGAATCTGCTTAAATGTTCGGGAAGTATATTTTATTATTATGTATTTAGAAGGAAATAACTGTCTTTGTTAAATAACAGCAACGAGAGGGCTTTTGTCGAAATTGGATTTGGCAAATATGTTTGTTTTGACGACCGATGAGTTGTTTATTTAATAAGTGACTGTGTACTTTTACTACTTCTAGAGTAAGTAAGTGTTTCAAATATCAGTACATTGTGTTGAGATCAGCTTGTACGCCGAATCTGGCAATGACCAGGTAGCATTTGTGTGAAGTGATCTGCTTTATGTTAAGATTTCATGATCCATAAATCAAATTAAATGCACAGCGTATTAACATGGATTACCTTTGTTTGACCTAAAAGAAATCCCAAAATAATCCGCATAATTTCATTTGCCAAATTGTTACTTGAATAATTATAACGCAAACGTTATGTCTGGTTAGTGAACGTTTAAACAATAACTTGTTTACCTATTAGTACTTTTACCAGTTTTATTCAGTCAAATGTTTCAGTTGGAAAAACACATTTTACGCAAAATTAAATAGGACTTGGTAAATGTTGGTGTTGGATGGTTAATCGGCTCCAATTCCGCATTAGCCTTCTAACCTAACCTATCTAAGTTTGGGTGCGCAGTATTCCTTCCAATGATTTTGGATTTGCACCATCATAATTGGTAATTAAATTGGTGCCTTAAATAGATGATCATATTAAAATATAATTGCATTATTAAATAACATAATTCACAAAAAATATTACTTTTATATCATAACAAATCGTTTGACCAAACTTATATTGTCTAAAGATTGTTTGCTGTAATAAATCATTTGATTAAAGATCAAAGGCCATAATGATATTATTCTTGGCAGTATTGTGCCAAATAAAAATTAGATGATATGAAAAAATGCATACTAAAATTATTCCAAACATTGCATTGATATAAAAAAAGTGTCCAAACTTAATTTGGGTAGTGAAATTTTGGCAAAATCTTTTCAGCAAAACGGCAGACTTCCTATTAACATGTGTCTGGCATAACCATTTTTAATACAGTGCAAATCACACTCTCTACAGGAAAACTCTTAGAATGTGAGTGTGTGTGTGTGTGATACCTACATACTTGTATATGTAAATGTAATAGATTGAAATGCAATAACAAAATGCACAGCTCCAAATTGTAGACAGTTTGAGATGACTTTTGAAACAAACATTTCCCTCCCAAGTGAGGAAATTACCGAACGACACTGACAGATGACACCAATAACTCCCTCGGATCGCAGCGTTTACTCTATTTTCGATGCCAAGTGAAGACTTAGTATTTTTTTGGGGAACAATTGATACAGCCGTAGTTATGTTATCGCTATGACTGTTAAAAAATTGTAAAATGGATCACCCTAATTTGTTACGTCATCAGACTTGGCAAAAGATTTTAGACAGTATTATCATTAAAAAGATGTTTCCTTTTTTTACATTAATACAAAGACCCGAATAAAGTTAATTATGGCTGGTTTTAAATTAGTTTTTGCAACTTTTTATTCAACTTTTTAAATTACCTTGTTAATTTGTAATTACTAAAGTCAAAGGCGTTTCCTTAATGAATATAAAAATTAAAGCGTTCAGTTCCATTGATAATCTAGGCTCGAGGAAAGCTTAAAGTTAAACCAAAACTGTTTGAGTAAGTTAACCAGGGTAGTTCTTTTTTAAGTTTGTTATTATTCTATGCATTACCCGTATGACATAAAACCTGTATGTTCAACGGCAACAGTACGAGCTGAAATTGGCTGCATCGGACAATTTGAAGGAGAACTACACTACCGTGGTAATCCACGTGAAGGATGTGAACGACAATCCCCCTGTATTCGAGCGACCCACGTACCGCACTCAGATCACTGAAGAAGATGACCGCAATCTACCCAAACGTGTGCTACAGGTCCGACTTGAGATGACTACTGCCAAATTCGATTCTTTATTGAATAGATTTTCCGTCACATTTCAAACAAGGATCGAATGAGGCTCCCAGATCTCGATTTGACCCTTTTAGATACTTTGTTAGCTTGCATGGCATGAGGGTTTCGTTTGCGACACTGTTTTACTACATAGTAGTTACTGTATTTTATTGTTGCTAGTGTCTTTATTTTGTTTTATTTGCATCCAATTTGTTTGCTAGATGGTCTGCAGCTCCGGCGTAGAAGGTTTATTTCTTTCAGAACGCACGAGATTACTTCGTTTTTTCAGTATTCTTAGACTTGATTTTTTTATGATTCGTCAGATATTACGTGGGAATTACTTATGTCAATTGTATTATTACTATTCACAAATATCTAACCTAACTTGAGTTCTTACTTAGGTCTGTGTTAGTGCGAATTGTAATAAATCGAGACTGACATTTATGTTTATCGTAGCAAAATTGTTAAGTCTCAGTGAAATATCAGCAGTAAAGTTATATAAACGACTGGTAAAAGGTATTTTAATCCAATCTACGAGAGATACTGAAATAGCCGGTGGGACAACGTTGGAGTGAAGCTTTATGCAGAAAGAACAAAGATTCAGTGAGTCGCGTAATACTTCGGCCGTAACAATAACGTAGGTACTTGAGAAACCATAATTCGGGTATAAATATTTATTTATTAGCCGCATTAGGATTCTAGACGTTATTAAAAATAATTTAGATTCAAACTTGAGTTTTCCTATTTTTTATAACGATAATGACGAGAAACTTCGGCACCCAGAAGCGAGTTCGCCGCGAGAGCGTTTGAAATTTGTACTTTTCAATTATTGCACGAAACCCGAAAGCAAAGTTCTTCGCAAGGCATAAATTAACTTCTTCATTACGATTAATTCGCGGTGGCTTTTGGTAAAACATTTTCTATCATGATTTTATTTGCTCAAACAGAAATATTTATAAAACTTAAACTGCTAAAACCAGAACGCGAAAACAAATAAATCATTGTAATCGATATGATATATTACCAACCCGCAGTCGTAGCATGCGTTAAAATTGCAGCTATGAAACTGTATCGTGATTTATCAGTTACATTATGAACTTTTCAGGTTCGGAAATCAAAAATCACCCGTTATTTTTAAAATATATTTAGGAATTTTAAATATATTCATGTTATTATTTTTTTACCTACACAATCATTCTCGTATTGTTTGCACATATTACAATGTATTTTAGTAGTAATTAATACAAAAGAACTTAAAATAAGACGATGATGATTCGTGTAGTGTGACACGTGAGATGCATGAGCATGGAGAGTGTATATGTGGATGTACGCAGTACGACTTGACGCTGGTGGCCTCGGACGGACGCAACGAGAACTCAACGCGTGTGGTGGTGCGAGTGCTCGACGTCAACGATTTACCGCCGAAATTCACGCGGAGCGCCTATGTCACGCAAGCCTTAGAAGAGACCGGGCCCTTCCCACACTCCCTTACACAGGTTTTATTTGAGTTATTTTTATTTCGTTAATATTTCATTTGACCTACCCTTATAATTTTGTCCTGACACTAACGATCCTTTATTCTAATTTTCCTATTATTTTCAGTACATATTGTATGTTTTTATCATATTTTTCTGATTTAACATTATTTTGTACTAACCAATTCATATGTATTTTATTTTAGGATTATTACATTAACAGTTTCGAATATATTTCAAATTAATGTTCACATTTGAACATAAAGATAATATCAGAGTTAATCAGAGCAATGATCAGAGCCATGAACCTATAAAAAATACGGACGGACTATCACAGAACACCGGCAGACGGCCAAAAACTCCGGGAATTGTCGGTGAGCACTGATTGCATAGCATCGTTGTTTATAAAGAATATAATTTTCACTGTCAAATATTATATGAACAAATGTGACGCCATGTGTCGAATAACCACATTTTAACTCTTTCTTTGACTAAATTGAGCTACAATTTAATATCCATTATATTCAGATTTATGATTTACTTATATATTTTTTACTAGCCAGTCTATCCCGGTTTCGTCTGTGGTAGACTTCGAAACCCCATATTATCCATTTAAGCCGTTTCTTTATTAATTCTCAAATAAAGTACAAATCGGCAGTTTCGAAATGGGCAGAAGCCACAGTAGATTCACTTGTATTCACTTCACTCTTCTTTATTTCAGCTTCTTCTAAATACATACACACCATAAAATTAATTAATTACGAACTATCTCCCAAATTGTTGGGTAAGTTTCCCATTTTATCGTCAGCTTTGCTTAGCTACATTATTAACGAAGAAAAAATTATTCCTAAAATGTCAGGTAATATTTTGATATAAAATCACAAAATAAAATAAATTAACGGTTGTGGACGATAATCCCCTGATTTTTCCTAAGCAAACCACTACAGTTATGGCGAAATGTAATACCGCAAGACGCTAAATTTAGGATGTGTTTTCTTAGTGATTCATGTCGTTAATGACAAGTGAGTGGTGCCGATTGGTGTACTTTTGGTGAGAGTGTGTGCGTATTTCGTGTATACTCGTATATATGTAAAATATACCATGGTTTTCTGCGTCTCATAGATTATACGCGAAACTCTTTCCGTGTTTTTAAAGGTTCATGATCAGAGCATTCGAATTCTTTTACAGTTTTCACAATTATAAACTATAAATTAATGTGACATAGCATGTTAATACAGCGGGTGTACAAGTGTACATGCGTACCAGCTCTCTTTATTTTTTTTTCAAACCCGTAAAAGATAAAGTAACAGATTTTATACATTTACTTTCGCTTATTCCTAAAATTATTCCCTTAAGTATATATTTTATTCTATTGTCGTATTTATTTTTGGTATATCTGGGTCTGGTTATCTATCTTACTATAAATATATAAAACATTATATAAATATATAAATATATTCTGCGATCGAAGCCGTTAACGTTAAGTCAACTTTTGCCGATTCTCCAGATACTGTAGGTAAGTAATTAAAGTAGTTCACGCTGGCAGCTTTTAGTAGACATCTTGCATCCCTGCAGCTTATTCACATCAATATAGTTCGTAGTACTTAGGTGAAACGTTTTCCTAGTTCTGCAAATTATTCAGGTCCTGTCAATAGCATGTAAGAACACGAACGTCGAGAGTATATTTTGCAATATATTTCTAATATATTTTTCTTACAACTTTGTCTCTGCATTGTGTCTCAGCTAAGTTTCTATACAATATTAAAAACCGTACTTTACGTGTTAACGTTTAATTTATCTTTAACGAATCAGATTAAAGTACATCTCATAATATCTTGTACTTATACGCAATATTATAATTATGTGCTGTATTGTCCTAGTTAACATTATGAGAAAATGAATAGAATTATTTTATCATAGTTTTGCCTTTACTGCTATTGTATCTCAACCAAATCACTATTCAATATTGCAAAGCTTTTCTTTTTAGGGTTCCGTACTGTAAAAGGAAAAAAACGGACCCCTTATAGGATCACTTCTTATCCGTATGTTCGTCTGTCTATCTGTCAAGACCTTTTTCTCAAAAATGTGTGAAGGTATCAAGTTGCAATTCATACCATATACTCAAGTCTGTAACGTCTTTAAACTGTGCAAAAATCAAACTTCTAAATCATGGCATTCAAAAATATATTAAAGCTTATGTAACCTAAGTTACGGAACACTCGGTGCGCGAGTCCGACTCGCTCTTGACCGACTTTTTTCTCTACCATAAACAATAAAACTTAAGGTACTGAAGAAATTTTTAATATTCTAGAACTGCCAAGATATTACAACTTTGTGTTTAAAATTATTCGTATCGTACTTGAAAACGGATGACTCTCATTTCCTAGCTAGGAAATATGAAATGGTTGAAAATGGGCTTCGAAAATATTTGAAAGCCGTCTAGCCTTGACTTTTATTCTCAATCATGAAAATTTACCGTTCGCCATGAGTAAAGCCCTCGTCCCAAGTCCCTTGTAGTGACAAGCTTTTTTATAATTGGAGTGAGATTCACAAATGATCCAAGTAATTACGCAAACGTCAACCCTCTTCATTTCAGTTGCTCCGCCAGTCTAACGTAATTGGACATTCCAGTTGCAATAAGTTTACGTATCCTAATTTTACAGGGATCAGTTTCTCCATCGAATGCTTGATAAGTATATATTTGATACAAAGTTATGACCCTCTATTTTATACTACCTGTGATAGAAATAATTTATAGGTTGCTCTTTCCACCGAGTGATAAATAATTACTAAATGGTCTCAGTTCAGTATTTAAAGAGGCTAAAGTTTGCGATGCTTCCGGTGGTGGTGGGTGCCCTAGTTAGTGCTAGTGTAAACAATCTGGGGTGTTGAGTTGCGAGAAACTTTGATGCACCACAGTAGTAGTTTTACCGTTACAGACGGAAAGTCTCTCTTAAAATTGTCCAACACGCAATATTTCCAAGAATATTTTAAGAATCCGAATGATTCCGAATATTGAAAGCAAATATAATGGAAGACTTTCTGTGAGCAACATTTTTGATCTTGATAATATAATTCTTATATAAATCCGAACTTTTATTGTATCTTGCAATTGACTAATATTTGGCATGGGATAATAATAATATAAATGTAGTCATAATTGCAATTTATTAAAACTAATAAATTCACTTCTAATCAATCTTTATTAATTTAGCTACAGCCTCTTCACTTCACACGACCGTATTTATCGAAAATGTTACAAAAGTAAAAGTAACATAAGTTATCCGGTATCTTTTTTCAAGCTTATTATTTCCTTATTGTTTCCATTAAACATGTTTGAGCTCTGGAGATGTAAAGTAAACTCAAAAGCGCTCGCGGACCTTTTCGTCGAGACGGAAACTTCTTAACTATTGTTGTAATATGATTCGATAATGAAACACAATACAGAGCCGAAGGGACTTCGTTACCGAAGGTATACAAAACAACAATAACTGTAGCGTATGTGTGTGTTGCTTGCTTTTCATAATATTGTTAGAATTGTTAATTCGTGATTTAATTTTTATAAATATTCTTGATGCATTATTGTAAGAAAGAGCCTGACATAGAAATACACTAATTTTGATAAACTGTTTGAATATTGCATCAAAAATATTTTTCATTAAAATTATGTATCTATAAATATATATTTTTTACCAAACAAACAGGTTACAGCCACTGATGGTGATAAAGATCGGCAACAAAACATCGTTTATTTCTTGACGGGCCAGGGCATTGATCCTGACAACCCTGCTAACAGCAAGTTCGACATCAATCGCACAACTGGCGAAATATTTGTTCTTAAAGTGAGCATAATATTCAATTAAATATACCATATATATATTATACCAAGTAATGTATCCAATAACGTAGCTGTAGAATTGGAGACACCTGATGCCGTTGGCATCTCAATGAGAGTACGTACACTTTTGCGAGTGGAGATAGCCGGCCAATAAGACGATCACTTTGCATGCACAATGCAATTACACATTTATTGCATTCCATTTGTGCCATAAGTTGGACACAGAAATTCTTGGAATGAGAAAACCGAATGTATTCTGAATGCTAATTAGAAAATAGGACACTTTTTCGGTGACCCGTTTCTCTACCAGAAAGCAAAGGATACTCGTGACTTTAACTTTACTGTGAGTTTAGGATCGCTTTGTTTGACGTTACCAGGCAAACACTTATCTCTGAATTTACTAAAACCCTTTTATCATCATTTATGTATGTGCTCGTCATGTAAGTACAATTACAGGTGTTATAACTAAATATATTCAACTTACGTACATATTATATGATACCAAGTTACTGTATCTATTACATTGCGATTAATTGTAAAAATTGCGACCTTTTATTGGCCTTTGACACACATAAAACTGTTAAGGTAAAAATAATCGCAATATAAGTCATGTCCAAAATTCTTAGCCCGTTGAATTACAGTAGGTAAATAAATTAATACTATTTTTATGTTTTGTTTATTTGCAGCCTTTGGATAGAGATCAACCTAATGGAAGGCCACAGTGGCGATTCACAGTGTTCGCACAAGATGAAGGTGGCGAAGGTCTTGTCGGATACGCTGATGTTCAAGTTAATCTCAAAGACATCAATGATAATGCACCTATTTTCCCTCAGGGTGTATATTTCGGTAATGTTACGGAGAATGGAACAGCGGGTATGGTCGTTATGACTATGACTGCCATCGATTATGATGATCCAGCTGAAAGCAATAACGCAAAGTTATGGTATTCTATTGAAAAAAATGTAATTGAAGAAGAAACAGGTTCACCTATATTTGAAATTGAACCTGAAACTGGTGTGATTAAAACTGCAGTATGCTGTCTAGATCGTGAAAGAACGCCAGATTATTCTATACAAATAGTTGCATCTGATGGAGGTGGATTAAAGGGAACAGGGACAGCGTCTATTAGAGTAAAGGACATAAATGATATGCCACCGCAATTCACCAAAGATGAGTGGTTTACTGAAGTGGATGAAACAGATGGAACAAATTTACCCGAAATGCCCATTTTGACAGTTACTGTTCATGATGAGGATGAAACGAATAAATTCCAATACAAGGTTATTGAAAATAGTGGTTATGGTGCTGATAAGTTTACTATGGTTAGAAATAATGACGGCACAGGATCGTTAAAAATTGTGCAACCTTTAGACTATGAAGATCAATTACAAAGTAATGGCTTCAGGTTTAGAATACAAGTAAATGATAAAGGAGAAGATAATGACAACGATAAATATCACGTAGCTTATTCGTGGGTAGTAGTTAAATTAAGAGACATTAATGACAATAAACCTCAATTTGAGCGAGCTAATATAGAAGTTTCAGTTTATGAGAATGCTGAAGTAGGAAAAAGTTTAGAAACTTTCAAAGCAACAGATCCAGATCAGGGTGGAAAAAGTAAAGTTTCATATGCAATTGATCGATCATCAGATAGAAAACGGCAGTTTTCTATCAATCAAGAAGGTACTGTTAGTATTCAAAGATCTTTAGACAGAGAAGACACTCCGCGACATCAAGTTAAGATATTAGCGATTGATGACGGTGTACCACCAAGAACAGCGACAGCTACTCTAACAGTAATCGTGCAAGACATAAATGACAATGCTCCCACTTTCCTGAAAGATTACAGACCAGTTCTGACAGAGCATATAACTCCTAAGAAGGTGGCGGAAATATTAGCTACCGATGACGATGATCGTTCCAAAAGTAACGGACCCCCTTTCCAATTTCGATTAGATCCTGGTGCAGACGATATCATAAGAGCTTCTTTTAAAGTTGAACAAGACCAGAAAGGTGCAAATGGAGACGGAATGGCTATCGTATCATCTCTGCGATCTTTCGATAGAGAACAACAAAAGGAGTATCTTATTCCTATTATTATTAAAGATCACGGCAACCCAGCTATGACTGGAACAAGTACATTAACTGTTGTGATTGGAGATGTTAATGACAATAAAATGCAACCAGGTACTAAAGAAATTCTTGTATATAGCTACCAAGGTCAAGCACCTGATACTGAAATCGGTCGCGTATACGTTTATGACCTCGATGACTGGGATTTACCAGATAAAAAGTTTTTCTGGGAAAGCTCAGAACATCCGAATTTCACTCTAAATGAAGAAACGGGAATGATTCAAATGAGACATAAAACTAGAGAAGGCAGATATCACTTAAAATTCAAAGTGTACGATCGAAAGCATACTCAAACGGATGTGCCCGCTAATGTTACCGTATATGTTAAAGAAATAACACATGAAGCTATAATAAATTCAGGCTCAATTCGAATATCTGGAATTTCAGATGAAGATTTTATAAGAGTCTGGAATTATAAGACGCTGAGTGTTTCAAGGAGCAAATTGGATATATTTAAGGATAAATTGGCAGATTTATTGAACACTGAGCGTGAAAACATTGACGTATTTAGTGTACAATTAAGGAAAAAACACCCACCTGTAACAGACATTCGTTTTTCTGCACATGGAGCACACTACTACAAACCTATTCGATTAAACGGTATCGTACTAATGCACCGAGAAGAAATCGAAAGGACTGTAGGAATCAATATTACAATGGTGGGTATCGACGAATGTTTATACGAGAATCAGATGTGTGAGGGGTCATGTACAAATGTTCTGGATATTAGTAACCTACCATACATGGTAAACGCGAATAAGACAGCCCTTGTTGGCGTTCGAGTTGACGTCATTGCAGAATGCACATGTGGTGCCCGTAACTTTACTCAGGCGGAAACGTGTCGCAACTCCCCATGTTATAACGGAGGAAGATGTATAGAAGGCAAATACGGTTTGACATGTTCTTGTCCTCCTGGGTACACAGGGCCAAGGTGTCAACAGACATCTAGGAGTTTTAGAGGCACAGGATGGGCTTGGTATCCTGCATTGGAAATGTGTGATAGTTCTCATTTGAGCTTCGAATTTATTACCAGAAAATCAGAAGGCGTGTTATTGTATAATGGACCCATAGTACCGCCAGAGGCAGAAGAAATAATGGTATCAGATTTCATATCTGTTGAATTAGAACGTGGAAATCCACGACTCCTCATAGATTTTGGTTCAGGGACTCTGGAACTGAGAGTGAAAACGAAGAAATCTTTAGATGATGGTGAGTGGCACCGTATAGATATTTTCTGGGATACAGAAAATGTTAGAATGATTGTTGATTATTGTAAGTCTGCTGATATTCAAGAAATGGAGGATGGTACACCACCGGAATTCGATGATTCGACTTGCCAAGCTAGTGGAACGATCCCACCTTTTAATGAATACTTAAATGTCAACGCACCGTTACAAATTGGTGGTCTCTATATAGAACATTTTGACCCAACCCACTACCATTGGCAATATATGCCCATTGGTAAAGGATTTGACGGATGCATACGTAACTTGATTCATAACAGCAAATTGTATGACTTAGCGCACCCAGGTTTGTCTAGAAATTCAGTAGCAGGTTGTCCACAGACCGATGAAATTTGTAATCAAGCTGATACCACATCTAGATGCTGGGAGCATGGTACTTGTGTAGGTAGCTTTTCAGAAGCAAGATGTCAATGCCAACCCGGTTGGACAGGACCGTCGTGCAATTTACCAACTACGCCTACCAGTTTTCGCCCACAGAGCTATGTTAAATTTGCCCTAAGTTTTGAACCCGACAGATTTAGCACTCAAGTTCAACTACGGTTCAGGACGCGAGAGCCTCACGGTGAACTTTTTAGGGTTAGTGATCAACACAACCGAGAATACGGCATACTTGAAGTCAAAGAGTCTCGTCTACATTTCCGGTACAACCTAAATTCACTACGTACAGAGGAACGCGACGTTTGGCTAAATTCAGTTGCTGTCGACGATGGCCAATGGCACATAGCTCGTGTAAGCCGGTACGGAAGCGCGGCGATGCTTGAGATAGATGGCGGTGAGGGAAGGAGATACAATGAAACTTTTAGTTTCGAAGGACATCAGTGGTTACTGGTGGATAAGCAGGAGGGTGTTTATGCCGGCGGCAAAGCGGAATATACTGGTGTGAGAACCTTTGAAGTGTATGCTGATTTTCAGAAAGGGTGTTTGGATGACATCAGATTAGAAGGCAAGCATTTACCTCTTCCACCAGCAATGAATGGGACGCAGTGGGGACAAGCAACCATGGCTAGGAACCTGGATCGCAACTGTCCTTCAAATAGTCCATGCATCAACGTTCACTGTACGGAGCCTTTCGTCTGTGTTGATCTCTGGAATGAATATGAATGCACGTAAGTAATGTAAACATATTATTATGTGTAACTTGTATTTTGTTCTAACCGTGTCAATGCAAAGGAAAAAAATATTTGAAATTAATAAAATTATTGGATGACCTCGTTAGTTCCAATCATAGTCCATTAATACTGACCTGGTTTTAACATTGTTTATTCCTTTATTTTGAAGCGCGCACTGAGTTTCGTCTTAACAGTTGTTTTATTTTATATTTGTATATAGTATTTTTTTATATTTATAGTTCCTTCATTTTATTTCGTTAAAATTGGGATATTGTAAGAATTAATTTACTGTAAAATAATATTTATTGTTAATTTACTAATATTTTACACAATATATTTAACTCCTTCTTTTCTTTCATTACTATTATGACATAATACATGCAGAACTAATGCTTATAACTTTTAAAATATTAAAATTGTGTTCAGTTGCGGTGAGGGTTTGGTATTGTCACCGGACGGGAAGGGATGCGTAGACAAGAACGAATGTCTCTACTTCCCGTGCCGCAACGGTGGCTCGTGTGTGAACCGCGAGCCTGGCTACCGCTGCCACTGTCCTGAAGGGTTCTGGGGCGAGAACTGCGAACTCGTGCAGGAAGGTCGCACGCTCAAGCTCAGCATGGGCGCGCTCGCGGCCATCCTCGTCTGCCTCCTAATTATCATGAGTGAGCACTAACTTAGTCACGCTCATGCGTGTTCCACTAAACGCTCATCCCGACGCACATATCACTAACGCACTTCATCATATAGACTTATCTGTGTATATTTGTAGTCGTACCACTAGTTAAATGTAATACAGTAGTGCATGTTATATTTGGGGAGTACGGAGGGGCTCAGTGCGCGCGACTTTGCCGAGGACGGCGGTGAGGTAAAGCGCACGATGTGTAGGTGTCCTGGAGGCTCCGTGCGCGGTGCTGGTACGTGCATCAACGTGGACGAGTGCGTGAACAACCCGTGCCTGAATGGTGGCACGTGTGTGGACAGGGAGCCGGCGCGTCGTTACGACTGTGTGTGTGCCTTCGGCTACACCGGGCACGACTGCGAACTCGAACTTCTCGCTTCAGGAATCATCACACCCTCCAGGGACTTCATTATAGCTATCATTGTTTGTTTGTTCATGCTTTTAGGTGAGCACCACATCCGTTTATTTGCATGCAATTACTGTATACATGTCATTTGTCATTCATCAAACATTCATATTTTAAAATTTTTATTTAATCACCTAGTACATGTCAAAAGTTTTAGCAATTCATTCATCGTTTCGCTAGATCTTAATTTGGATTCTGTAATCCATGAAATTCATTATTAGAATTACTGTAATAATAAGTATATAAACGATGTAAAAAAAGTGTGTAGGTAAGTTTGCTTTAGAAAAAATCTAAATATCACAATGCTTTTTATAAATTTACGTCTATATTCACTTTATCTAAAATCAAATCAGATTTGGGGAATGAATTTAATGTATTTATAACCTTTGATATCTACAATAATAGAATTCACCCGGATCACAGGCAGTGGTTATATACACCTAAAGTTATAGAATTAGTCTATCATAGAATAAACGTCCGCAGAAACCTGGCCTTTGTTCTACCTACCCGTAGGAAATTGAAATTACTGAAATAATCCCAAATGATGATTGCCGCGTGGTTTCCGGCAGAGTAGAATTAGAGCCACCCCTTTTCCGATATCGTGTCGTACAAGGCAACTAAGGTATAGGGCTGTTTAACATAAGACACAGCTCAGACTCAGCCTCAGATGCTTGGCTTGAGTCAACAATAGTGTCCGGAATACGGCAATAGGCTCACCACCTATTACGGAATACAATTATTGGTGAAATGTGGGTGTTAATTCATCTCTGCCTAACCCTCCAGGGATAAAGGCGTGATGCTCAATTAATATATAAATTTCCTTGCAATAGTGTGTATAACATATCTGTGAAATAACACAATTGTGAATCGATCGAAATTGTAATCATATTAAAATAGAATCACTTTATTGTTGAAAAATACACCATCCTAAAGTAATATTATTATAGAACGATACCCGCAGAAAACTTACGAATAGTAAAAGTAAGCCTCAGTATATATTCAATTTATTCAGTCCTCCTTACTTCAGAACAGAGTTTTATGACAACACCTACTTCTTATTACACATAAACTACGTAGACCATCACAGTCATTCTGTGTATTTTGTGGCGCGATTATTTACTAAACTAATTCTATAGCTACAGAAAAGGAAATAATTATTATATATCGAATGAAACTACTTTGAAAACTTATGGGTACATTAAGTTACAACTACTAAGTAGTTTGTGATTTAAGAATACATTTTAACTTATTATTCACAATATAAAGAAAAAAATATTGTAATTAATACAGTGATTTCATTCCATAAGTAAATTCAATTCAGAATTATTCAGTCAAAAACTTTTCTCAATTTAGGTTTCGTGAATACAAAACTACAATGAATATCTAAAACTTCGTCCTTAGTGTTCTCCTTGAGTCGAATTCAGCTAAAGTAATCACTCTGCTTTAGGGAGAATTGAATACATCTTTAATATTTAATTGAGAACGATAAAAAAAGGATAATGCAGCAGGCATAAAAAACAAATGCGTCTTGGTCCAGAACGGGCGAATTGTACATATGTGCAATAAGAAGTAAGGATAACACCTTTACAAAATGAAAACGAAACTTTAGAATTAATGTAGGGTCAAGGTCATTCGCTCATGGGATAACAAATCGATTCTCGATCGACTAAGTGAGGATTTTCACTAATTCTGCTCAACCGTTACTCACTTTAACACCATTTTGTATTACATTTACAGCCTGAACCTAAAGTATTTAATACAGTTAATTGTACAGTATACCTTAGCACTCATCTTAGCTTCTACTAGGTAAAAAATAGGACCCATAATAAACTAATCATTATCTATTGATAGTTGTAAAAATAAAATCTTTGTAATATTTGTTTCAGTTCTATGAACTTGTATATGTTCCTTGAATTTCCACACTCACACATTGAAACATCGCTTGTATTTACTTACATTATTATTATATTTATTAATTATTATATATTGAGTATTATTTTTATAGTTATAGTTCGTTTTCTGAAACATGTTAATCTGTCCACCAGTCCTAGTGCTAGTGTTCGTGGTGTACAACCGTCGTCGTGAGGCGCACATCAAATACCCCGGCCCAGACGACGACGTCCGTGAGAATATCATAAACTACGATGATGAAGGTGGTGGTGAAGATGATATGACGGCCTTCGATATCACTCCACTACAGATACCCATCGGAGGACCTCTACCTGACCATGCTCCTACAAAGTTACCATGTGAGTTTATATATAACTGATACGTTTACATGTGACAGGTATTCACGCAATTAGCGTCAAAACTAGATGCTGATTACACCATTGCACAGTACTCAGAATAAGAATTAAAATTATTTGAAATAAGAGATATAAATTTCTTAAAGAAGACACAAAATTGATTTTTTAAATTAAAAAAATTACCTTTGACGCTAACTTTACCTGCCTATATGATTATTCTACAGAGAGTTTAATAATATATCCAGGATGTGTTCAGTGCTTGCCTATTTTCACGTTTGTTATAATTTCAAATTTACACATTACTAATGCTATTTTTGCTACTTTTATACTGAAAATAGAGAAAAAGTTATTCCAACAAAAGTTTAATACAGAGCAATCATATTATACAAATATTAGAGTTCATAAACTCTTATTTGCACGTACCCTTGGGTAAATATGTCTATATTCTAATATTTCGATTTAACTTTTATACACGTCTAAAGCAAGAATAATAATGAATGATACCTACACCGTGTACGGGATTTGAATCGTTCATGGAAATGTGAAATTGACAACTTTATTATTTATATCATGTGGAGACAAAATTTCATTCCTTCATAAATTGCAATATGATCACACTCGACATTTGAATTGACGAAACAATGGTGATGAATAACATTGGGGTTTAAAGTGTATCCCAAGAAACTACATTGTCTAATAGCCCGTTAAGAATTTGAGGCGGCTCATTACTGTTATACCACTGATTACCCCAGTGGTATAACAGTAATGAGCCGACTCAAATTTGAAATGGAATAGAAAGAGACTCTTTTGTCCGCACTTAACATCCTTTTTTGGGCCATTGTGCGTGCAGAGTACTGGCTAGAACTGCTAGCCCGACTCCGCCCAGAAACGCAGAATCTTACTTCACAGGCTTCGCGGAACGATTTCACTGTGCCGAGTACTTATGATCGTTGAGAGGCTACTGTGGAGGGGGCAGTGGCCCGTTATTATTATCCCCATAATAGTTCTTAGACTGGTTCTGTTTAGTTTTAGGAGACGTTTTTGTGAGTCGTTTGTTTACCGATAGCATAGCCATTGGTAAACGATTGCCTGCAGTCGATGGTTTCTATTCATCTTTGGTTATATAGTCCCGCGGATCTCTCGCATGTTCAAGTGCAGAACTGTGAGAAAGGGATCGATAGTTATGGTAGCGGGCTAGCAATGGTCATACCAGAGCCTCTCCTCGTGATTTCGTCCACGGTATCTTTGCTGTAGGACCCACTATGCCCTTTTATCCACTGCAGAACTTTTTCAGTGGAATTCGACACTGCTATTATACTATTAGTTATTTGATGATCTAGCACTTTTAAAACGGCTGTCCTGTCAGTTCGGAGTCTTATGTTTAAGCCCTCCGCCTTCAGTTCGCTTATTGCCGTCGCATCTGTTGTTATGGCAACACATTCACATTGAAAATCGAGCTGTGTGTGATAGATATTTAAGCCAAGGTCCAGGGAGAGTACGCCGCCTGCTGAACCTATTTTGTTTTGGAGCTGTCGGTGTGAACGCGTATCTCTTTAATGTCGGATTAATCCCTTTCCTTAGCTTGTGTTGTTATGTGATATTTTTTTACCATAGGAATATAAGGCTTATTTTCACTATGATAGTGAATAGATTAAGGGATTAAAGTTAAGACATTATGTAAAGTTACTAACAAAATTAATTACCTACGTTGATTTTCATTCAGATCCACTGATGGGCGTGGGTCTTGGTGTTGGTCCGATGGGCGTGGCCGTCGGCGTACCACCGGGCGTGGGCGTGGGTGTACCACTGGCTGGCGAGACCAACGTGGGCATGTTTATCGAGGAACACAAGCGCCGCGCGGACAGCGACCCTAACGCACCGCCTTTTGATGATCTACGCAACTACGCATACGAGGGTGGTGGCAGCACCGCTGGCTCGCTCTCGTCGCTAGCTTCCGGTGAGTACCCACATAATACTCCAGCAAAGTCTGGAGAAAAGCCCTCAATTATACATTGACTACTAGGTTAGCAGTCCAGATCAAAAAATTATGAAGCGCTTGTATTAGCCAAATGGTTCCAAGCAGAGTAGAATTTGGGCCACCCCATCTCATCCCATGCGGTGCGGGCAACTAAGGGATAGGACTGTTTAACATCAGACAGATATATACAGCTAAGATTCAGACACAGACACATGGCTCGAGTCAACAATGGTGCCTGGAAGACGGCAATAGGCTCACCTCCTATTTCGTGGCACCGAAAACAGTAATTCGTAAAAATTAATGTTAATTCTGCCTAATCCTTTGGAGATGAAGGCGTGATTATATGTATGTATGTTGTAGTGATACGAAAAACCGACAAGTCTGAATATCATAGGTATTCAAAACGGATCTGAGTTATTAGCTCGCACCGTTATATATGTGGTGCACAAATCTCTATACCCACATAAGAATATTAGCTTCTCAACGCTTTAAAATTTATGTTGGCGTCTTGCGGCGATTCATTTACAATGTATGAAGCGAAAAATTGAGGCACCTTCACTCAGTTTTTGAACGAGAATGATTTATTCATATGAAATCCTAATGCGGTACTCTTGTGTTAGGTACCGACGACGAGACGCACGAATACGACTACCTCGGCGCGTGGGGCCCGCGGTTTAACAAGCTGGCCGACTTGTACGGACCGGATCTCGACGAACAACTGTAGGCGCCTGCACCAATACACTGTCGCCGCTAATTTAGTCAATTGTGTCTCACTTTCGTACCCAGTTAGCCACATAAACCCGCTGTCTCGGAGGCGACACTCGTTCACGAACCCGCTGATTTCATTTTGTAAATAAACAAGCGGTGTTACCGTCACTGCTCAACGTCAAGGGCGCAATAAGGTGATAAACGGACACACCGCCTGTCTCAATTCTAAATATTATTACCAATTTTATAATATTTAATTTATTAGATATGTTTAGCTGAAGTAATCAATTAAGATAACTATTTAATTGCGTATAAATTTTCACCAAATATTTGATATAAGTTTTTATTCGACTTAGCCATATTATGAGTCAGTATTTTATTGGAAGTTACGAAGTAAAGGGATTTCTGCGGCAGAGCCGGACGTGAATCTGAACCGTGGGTGTTTGTAGATAGTGTGCTATAAATGTGAATAATTTATACGAGTATTTTGTAAGTCCCCAGCTTTACGTGATTACTTAAAATGGTGGCCCTCCCGCAGAAATCATTAGAGACTAAAAAAATATGTTATATTTTAATAATGGTAGGTAACGTCTTAAACACATGAGATGGTCCGCTCGGACGTTGAGTTCTATAATGCTCATTCGATATTATGTGAAATTTAAATAAACATTGGGGTTGTAAATACACTAACACTCTATAAACAATTACCCCTGTCTTTAATTAAACGTGAAACTATTAATTTAACTTTAACGTGTAAGCGAACTGTACAGTAACCGGTGTTCCTCTCCTAATGTCTCCGTGTAGTGTTAGTTAAATAGAATATTTGGAACGACTTCGGTCTACTCATAACGTAAGGTAACTAAATTGTAGTCATGGTCGTGAAAGATTTCAATTCGCGTGTGTGAGCGTGACGGAGTGTCTGAGCGAAAGTGTGAATTGTAGTCGTGAATGAATTCATCGAATTTGAGTGCGTGCATGTATGCGTCGATATGCAAGCTGCGCACGGCCGTACCGCGCTACGAGCGTGCCGTTACCGTGCCGCACGTGACATGCGCGTGCAGCGATGCCGTGCCGCTAGCGTGCCGTGCCGCGTCGTGGTGGTGGCGGTGCGCAGTTATGAGTGGGACTGTGCCAATTTCTTAGCATAATCGATGCAGCTAATGACCGTAGTAATAAGTGTTTGCACTTTATTTATTCGTATGTTTACATATAAATTTAGTCGCACCTAGGAAAATATCAATAACTTATTAAGAGTGTTGTGCTAGAATACTATTTCCATCGACCTTGACGTGAGATAGTTGCGGCAATCTGTAGAAGTCATTAATTTATAAATTAATATGTAAGAATTTATAGTAAAATATAATAATTATATGGTTCCGGAAGCTGTCTCACTTCGACGTCGACTTATAATCAGTGTAAATTTTAGAATAATACTGAATTGTGTTAAAATGACTGATTTTATTATGTGTTTGAAGCCTAAGATTTTTGTAGACTCGGTTTAAATAAACTTCTAATAACTTACCTAATGTAAGTTCACCTCTAGTTTGCACTAAAGACAAATAAATAATTACTATTCAAATACCTACATCAATATTAAAGCAATTCTCGTTAATTACTATTCATGTAAGTAGGGTGTCATAGTTATTATTATTTTATTGATATCATTACACTGCCAGTATCATACATATTAACGAATTACGATAGTGATTTGGGTCCGATTTTATATTTCTGTCTTATACAACGTTATATTGTAAGTTTTTGAACTGTTTTATGAAGCAATATTTTTATTTTCCACGACAGAGGTGCGCCAGGCACATACACTCGGTTCTGTTTTTCTACTCGAGCTCTGCGCTGTCTCTTAAGCGTGTACTTCACTGTTTGTTGTTCTTCGAACTTGCCGCGTTTGTTGTTACAAGACCACTGTGTTATCAGCTTGTCAACATGCCACTGTACAAGTACTCTATCTTAATAGACACACTTTGTGGCACTACCTACCTGCATGCTTTACACTAGATAAGATTTCATTCTCGGCATTTGCTTCGGCTCTAAAAGTAAAAATGGCCTACGGGTAGATACCTATATTAACAATCCGTTAAGATTAATTAAAACATCGCTGTCAAAGATAACTTATCTTGGAATAATGTATTTAAGCTATTTGTGGTCTTGAGGTTCATTAAGCTGTTATTACACGTACACTGATATAGACAGCAGAGCACATAATCCCAGTACAAAATACTAAGGTGTGAGATTCGTCCGTAATGCCATCTCACGGCGAACACTAGTTTTGTGTTTATTTAGACATAAATTATATTATACCTTCATACACATAAGACGTTTTGTTTCAACTGTGATTATTTAGTTGTACAACTCTGACAATTATAAAAGAATGAATAAAATAATATAAAAAATGTATGATCTTTCATTTTATTCTCTTGGTACACGTTCCTAAAAACAAAAATATATGTTACTTGTCAAAGAAATATAGACTACAAAGTATTCTGCGAGCAAGTAATGCTCGTGAAGGAGGAGGCGGGGCGGGAGCGACGAAGGATCGCAAGCCAAGCTGCCCGCGTACGAAGGCAACTCGGGCGTCGGAGGTCGATGAACGACCTCCGCCCCTGGAGCCGCCTGTCACCCTGGCAGAAGCAGGCCGCGGCGGTGGCGCGCCTAGCGCGCCTCCCCGTTTCCGGGGTCGAGTTGGGGACTCCGTAGTCCCCACACCCGAGACGAGGGCCAGATCGCGAGAGATGGCCCTGGGTCGGCCGGGGTGCGAGGGATAGGCCTGTCAACCTCACCTTCGGCAACCAAAACGACCCACAGGCGGCGTGCGTTTTAGTCGGTTCGAGTCCGACATAACCTCCTCCACCGGCTCCGGTGGGGAGGTATCCGTAGGGATTTTGCGCACGTAAAAAAAAAAAAATAGACTACAAGGTACTAAAAATGATCTTAAAATCAGCCTTATAATTTTATATACCATCTACTCCATTCGGTTAGGTGCTCAACTAAACGTGATTTAAAAGTTAGTTTATTAATATTTTTCTGTTTAGAAACTCATTTTAAAAAATAAAAATCGAAATTTAACCACTAGTTAGTCTAACTGACTAACTAGCGGTTAAATTTCGATTTTTATTTAGCCTAGTTTATTTGTTTAATATTAGTAATATAAATCTTAAAAAAAAAATTGAGTACTTTGTTCGTCAAGATCAATCTGATGCTGACTGTACATGTGTCCCATATACATGTCCTGCTAAGATCTGTCTGGCCCAGACCAACCTTACCTACAAGTCGGTGCACCTGATGAGTTACAGACGAGGCTGACGGATGAGTGCAAACTTTCCTCTCGTAGTCACTCCCATAGGTAAGTAAATGCCAAAAGAAACCAATAAAAAGATGAGTGGAAGAGCGACCCCGAGCTTCAAAGTGCGAGCTTTGGTTGCGACTAGGATTGGCGTTTGGATGACGAAGATTTTCTTATAAACACTTTCTTGTATCGAAAGCACCCGCATCCGACAGTTGAAAGGCCGTAAGTGACAACAATCGTTGACATAAATCACGATTAATTAAAGCGTGTATATGATGTTTTTTGGAATCTTTTCTCTATCAACATTCAATGTTATCCATAACTATCGATATACTTGTAAACTATATATGTCTAAAAGCCGCTAGGACATAAAATGTTTCCTTGCCATTTTTATAATGGTAAGGGTGTCATTACCGGCATAACAGGCTATAAATATCCACTTACTAGCTCAACTCGGACGCACTGACCGTCACAAACAACAATACTTGTGGTAAATTGTCGTAATCACAACGATTACGTGGCTCAATCGTTTTTCTAGTAAATATTATAGATACAAGTTTTTGTTGTAATTTTTAAGAAAGTTAAACGGACAATCATAAGGATATAAAGCAGAACTTGTGTGGAAAATCTGGAATCAGGCATTTTCAAATGTGGTCGTTCTGAAATTAAGATATCTAAGGGTGTATTTATCTTGGGGCCAAGAGGGCCATAGCCCAGGGCGGCCTAAAGTTTCCTTGACTTCTCTCTTTGCTTGTCGTACTACCCGACTGTACGTGGACTATAATCGCCTTCAAAGTAACGTTACAGACTTAAAAAAAAAAATTTCAAAGGTTAGATATAGGTAGTCAGTATTTCTGTCGCATATAAATTGCGAAAAAAGATATTTAGGATACGAAAATCTTTCAGAAATGTATAATATATAAGAAATCCTTTTATCGACGTGCCGTTTCTTCGTTCGTCTAATCATAAGCGCCTGGAGTAAGCTGTTCACACAGTAGGTACCAACCAGGAGTATTAACTTAAGTATTTTTTTACGCCCTTATTGTGGAACTCAAATAAGGGTGTGTTTCCATAGCTTTTTTATGTCATAGGTGGTAGACAAGCACACGGTCCATCTGATGGAAAGCTTTAAAACCACATTTCAATCAGAAAGTGTGCGGGTGAAAACTGACTTGTGGTAAGTACTTAGTACTGTAGATATGTGCATAACATTGTATATTTTTTGACATATTATCATTATCTGAACCTTATCCGTACTATGTTGTGATCGATTTACCAGGCTAACTGTGATGCGGCTGAACTTTGTTATTTTCCGTGAAGCAACTGCCATTTGGAATTAGGTATCTAAAGCGGAATGCATTAAATTCCTTATCATTTTATAGGCTAAGGCTAACTACTCCATTCACTTAGGTGTTCAACTAAACGTGATTAAATTGTTAGTTTATTAACATTTTTCTGTTTAGAAACTCATTTTACAGAATAAAAATCGATAATTAACCACTAGTTAGTTTATCCTAGTTTATTTGTTTAATATGTGTTGTTATAAATAGACGCTATAAGACAGTTTATCTTTAGATAAGTAAAGTCTAATCTAAATACTAATCGAATCGAGAATAGGTTAATATCGTTGGTAAGCCCGTAAAGTTTGAGATTGTTGTTATAAACTCAAACTAGCATCATTTGACAAGCTGTATTCCATAACTCCTGTGCACAAGTGACAACACTATTTACTCCATGTTGAACTAGACACAACTTTTGAAGAAGGTAGCTGGAGCCGTGTACGGCTTTTACTATGTATATTGTATGTATGTATGTCTGTATGTCTGTATGTGAAATGAAATAAATAAATAATAAATAAAATGAAATAAAATTTATTTATGAAATAAATAATAATAATGAAATAAAATTTATTTACGGAAAACAAGCACTGTTACAATAATTTTTCTTCTGCCAAACTGTATAACAGTTTGTTGGCAGATGAAGCTCCCTGACTTATTCAGTAAGTTTTTCATTAATTATTTACCAAAATTAGATACATTATATAAATTAGATTTAAAAATTAGACACATTATCATTTGTATTATTGTTATGCTCATTCATATGCCTGAATTAAACAGCGTATTACATTATTGTCAATGTTTACAATTCATCCTGTATTAATTTGTAAGTAGGTATCTATTGTCTTTGTCAGACGCATTCGAATGCTACGGCTGACAAAGTAGGTACCTACCACAACAAAAGTACTCATCATAGTCACAGTTAAAATATCCGATACAATGCATTCACGCGAAACGACAGAACAACAAAACTGTATGTTTACTTATACAATACTTTAGGCAGGTATGTATTACTATAAGCATCCACAAATGAAATCTGTAAGACACAGTGGCTATTAAATACTTTAGGCTAAACACACTTCTTGCAATACATTGCCATACAGAATGAATAATCATACCAAACATACATTATAAGTCAATAGGTAGGTGGGTTACCATACTATTTATTCCTATTCTGATGCACGTTCGCACAAAGTTACATGGACACATTGCAACACTAGTTCCATCAACAGTTTTGATATAACTAAAACAAACAGATTGTAATGATGCACAAAAAGCTCCATCATTGTAACTGTTCTCAGTTAATTACATACTTCCGAGTAGCCCTCGCACTCAGCGTATTACGTTTTACTTATAATTTTTCCCAATAAAAATTTATTTGTTTTATTTTTAAATACTTTTTTAGTATATGTAGTACTTGACAAAGATGTGGGTAGACTATTAAATACTTTAGGTACCAAGTAATATCTATTCCTTTCGCCGTAATAATTATTACATGGAGGTAATTCTAACATATTAGTACATTGTCTCCTCAGTCGTTTTTTATGCATTTTAAACTCATCGCTAGCGTACTGCTCAATAGCTAACAATAACAACACCTTCTCATGCACTGGTAGCATTTTACATTCCAAGAAAAGTTCCTCATAATTATGCTTACAAAGATTTTTTGTATTTTTATCTACTAGTAACTTAAGAAATCTTATTTGTATTAATTTTATTTTATCTAAGTAAGTTTTAAATGTACGACCATAGCTAGTCAGTCCATAAGAAAGTATTGAATCTACGAGTGCGTAATACACAGTATACAACGTAGCCCTATCCAAAGTAAAACTAAGGTGATGGAATTTAACAAGCACCGCTTTTAATTTATCACATACGTTCTTTATGTGTAACTTCCATGAAAATTTGGAGTCTATACACAGACCTAGGTACCTGTAAGACTCCACCACCTCAATGCCTGAGCACGTACATGCTGCTTCACTGTAATAATGCAAACATTCGTAACTATGTCCGACTATTCTCGGCCGCTGATCTATATTTTTAAGGTAAGGAGAATATATATGCATACATTTAGTCTTACTCAGGTTTATAATAATTCCGTTGTCGTGCGCCCATTTTATTATATTAGAAAAGTCTTCCTGTACCTTATTCTCTATTACATCGAGATTCTTGTCGGCATACACCAGACAAGTATCATCGGCGTACATATAGATGCGACAATTCCTAACAACGTTACACATACTGTTCACATGCATTATGTAGCCGACTGGTCCGAACACGGAACCAGTCGGCACGCCACAGGTTACGCGCGTGCTGTTGCCGCTGACTCCATCAATGACGGTCTGTAGTGTTCTATTTGTGAGGTAGGCCCGGAGCCATTTGTTAAGCGGTCCCGCAATCCCACACTCTTCCATAGCTTGAAGCAGCTGGCTTGTTTCCAATGTGTCAAAAGCTTTTCGGAAATCAATATATACTACTACCACCTGCTTCCGCTGATCCAAACACTCATTGATGTCATCAGTGAAACGCCCCAGCACTGTTGCAGTACTCCTACCCCTTCGGAAGCCATGTTGGATGTCAGTTAAAATGTTATATTTTTCTAGGAAAGTACTTATCTGACTTACAATATATTTTTCTACTATTTTATTAATTACCGACAAAATAGCTATTGGTCTATAGTTAGAGTAGTCACAATGCGATCCATGCTTAAATATAGGCCTAATTATCGCTGTTTTGAGTTTTTCTGGATATACCCCCATTTCCATGCATAAATTAATAAAATAGGCTATTACGGGACTAATTTTATTCTTAATCAGTTTGATATCTTTTACTCTAATCAAATCCACCCCCTGTGCTTTGTCACGGCTTAGATCACATATAATTTTTTCTATATCTGACGGGTGGGCTTTTCGAAATCTTAAAGATACATTACTGCTTACAACATATTCAGATCTGTCTAGGAATTTACGGTCGCATACATGTTTGATATTTATTATTTCCTGGGTAAAACATTTGGAAAAATTGTTACATATATTTATTGTACTTTCAGTTCTACCTAAATATCTAATAATTATCTCATCTACACTTTTTGATTCCTTACCAGTCCATTCATTAATCTTAGCCCATATTTTTCTAACATTTTTGTTACAATTTGCTATCTCATCCCTTCGATAGTTATTTTTAGCTTTATTTATATATTTGTTAACTTTATTTCTGTACCTATTATACTGCAATCGTACATTCATATCATTTGGTTTATTTTTACGTAATCTGAACAGTCTGTCCCTATTTGCAATCATATTATGTAAGCTCTCCGTTACCCAAGGTTTACATTTGCGTTTTTTAGTCACACACAATTGCACCTTGGACTCGTCGTAGACACTGACAAACATTGAACACATTCGGTCATACAAGTGCAGAGGGCAGTTACAGTTCATTAAATGGTCCCAGGATAGTGCCGATAGCTTTTTGAACACTTTTTTATCACTTATCACTGTAATGTTTTGTTTTTCACTTACGGGGTTATTCACTACGCCGGCCACGCAAATGCCAATGAGATAATGGTCGGACATCTTACACGTTAACAAGTGGGCTGCGGCGGTACGTTGGGATCGAATCCACACGTGATCGATGCATGATCTCGTCACCAAGCCGTCACGTACTTCCTCTCTCGTTACGTCGTTGATAGCACAATCGAATCCTAACTCGTACATATTGTTCACATATAGGTTGTGTACACTTAAAACGCTGAGCCCTGTTTTACACAGTATGTTGATGTTCGTATCGCCCATAAATAACACTTCACAACTTCTTGGAATGCTAGACAGTAACTGATTAATTTCTTGTACAAAACCTTTATCAGTTTTCGGTGATCTATATGTTATCACTATATGCATTACACGCCTCCCATCCTGGTACAGCCTGCCATGTATTATTTGTGAATGTCTAGCGTTTATCGGTTTGGCACTAAAGTTATGTTTATTTTTCACATATAAGAGCACACCTCCCCCTCTGGTACCTTCTCTCGTGTCTGCATACGTACTGTATCCCGACAACTTGTACAGTGGTAATTCATACTGCTTTACATTTATCTCTGTTAGTGCTATGATATCCAGATGACTCATATTCTGGCATGTCAGCGCTTCCAGCTCATTGAAATGCTTCCTCAATGAACATATGTTCAAATGTACAACATTAAAACCACCCTCTGACGTTCTTAATTCTTCTTGCCATGCATTTGTATTTAATAACTTTGTGTATTTAATGTTAGACTTTATATGTTCTATATTGTCATCGAATTTTATTGAGATAATATAACCACGGTCGCAGACTATTTGATTTTTTATTTTATTTTGTTTTCTGATGGATGGCGCATTATGTGTTACATTTTGTACTACCTTCTTTATTTTTTACGAACAAGCCAATGTCTCTCAGTGTGCGAATTACTCTTATTTTACTGTCGTCTGGGTCATCTTTTTTTATCAGGACCTTTCCGTTGTGCACCCAGATGTACTTATAAGTAGGTTTAAGCTCGTTTTTGGCCGTCCATAGCAAGTTGCGCGTGTATTTAGATAGGTCTTCATTTATGTATATTCGCTGTTCGTTTTCGTTAGAAAATAAATGTTTATTCGATAGCTGGATATTTTTCCTCGTCTCGAGCCATCTTCTACGGGCGTCACAGGTACTTAGCGTAACGATCACTGGTCGCGGTTTTACATATTGTTGCCGTTCGGACGTCGTCGGCTTTTTTATTTCTCCTACCCTTTTTACTTCACATATTTTTAAAGTCTCCATTCCCAGTTTTCCCGCTAACTTATTTATTGTATGTCCCAAATTTTCACCCTCCCGCTCTTCCAGTCCAACTATCTCCACGTTCTTTTCCCTATCTCTGTTTTCTAAAAACGCAATTCTTTCTTCCAAAGCCTTGTTACTGGTTTCCAGATAAACATTTTTGTGTTCCAGCGATTTTAATACTTTGTCTGTTTTTAACTTCTCTTCTAGCAACTCTTGGTATTTTTCCGCGTAGAAGCTTATATCCTCGCACATACCTTCTAGTGTTTTCTTCATTTTGAAAACTACTGTCTGTATGTATGTATGTCTGTATGTATGTATGTCTGTATGTATGTATGTATGTCTGTATGTATGTATGACAATACAATTCTAATACTTTTTTATAACATGATTTTTGCCGGTTATCTTCTTTACGGTCAATGTAGGTATATTTACGTGAGACAGTTTTCTCAAAGGAAATTACAGAATTTGAACTGACTACGTAAAGTAAGTTATTAAAGTATTTTTATTTAAACCTTTGTTACATGTGACTGGGAAACTTTTGCTGAAGTCGATGCCAAGTCAAAGAGATTGAATGTATATCAATCCATATAAATCCGTCTGTATTATGACAGAGTTATGAGCGAACAGTATTAAAAAGAGAGAACCTCCTCCGGTTTAGAAGTCGGTTAAAAATATATTGAAGATATTAAAGAAACTGTAGAAAATAGACGACTGATTATTTTGCGCAGGTTAGAGCGGAGAACGGGATAATACAATATCTAAAATCCTTTTTACGAAGCATAACAATTGGGATTTGAAGTTTCCAGTGAAATAGTAATGAAATTGAAGCGAAAAAGAAATCGATTGAATACCTGGTTTGCTCATGAGGAAGACTTTTTAACTAGAATGTTATGTGGGTGTAAAAATAAATAAATATTTGTTAAATGTTAAATGTAGAATGTTATGTAGAACATTCTACATAACGCTCCCTAAACCTAAACTATGCTTAGCTTTACTATCTTGTTTTATGGGTACTAGAATATAATATAGGTATACATTTATATACATTTTCTTTTTTTTATACATGGAAATACTCAGACCAATTACAACAGATATTTTTGCACTAAGCAGCAATCTCTAACGCGCCAGAACGTTAGAGTCGTAGAGTATTCAACTGCTACGTCGTAGCGGCTCCGACGTAGCAGTGTAATGCTCTACTACTTCACACAGATCGTCGAATTGGCTTGCCTGTCATATGGAAACATTAATTACTGACTGTTCTTTCCTTGCTCGATTTAATCGAAGAAACGAAAATAGTTTCTTATTACCAATTTATGGCATATGTCCAGCAGTGAACTACGATAGGCTAACTGACTGATTGATACCAATTTATAACACCAGTGTAACCCAGCTCAGTATGTTGATTTTTACCAGCTTAGATATATTATCTAGAAAACCTATCAATATTATAATGTCTATGTTGCCAAAAACGTATATAATTTAGGTGTGGTATGGAGGTTAGTTTGGGTCCCGAAAACCTTGATAAAGCCTAGAAAATATCAATTCATAAAAAATACATGTATATTTTATGAATTGATATTTGTCGATTTATCGTTCTATATCCTTTTGAATAACAAATTGTACGCGTATAATCCGATTTACTAAAATCTTATAATTCTTAGGAAACTAGGCTAACCTCAAGTACCTAAGTGAGGTAATAGACTGAGTTATAATCTTAGTAGTACAATGATGTCACAAGTTAGTACTTACAAGTATTTCAGCTATCTCTCAAACTGAACAAGGTATTACGTAAAATTTAATTATATGAATTTTATTATTAACTTGTAAACGAGGAAAACCTAGTGGTATAGGCATAGGTCTCGGGTTCGATCCCAGGTTTTACCATGGCACACCAATGACTTTTCGATACTTTTCGAAGTTATGTGTGTATTTAGCGCAGGTTTATAAGTGCCCGGTTAATGGTAATAAGCTCGCCACCTATTACATTGGGACCAAAACGTAAACTGGCGAAATATAGTGCTAGCACCTCTGCCTACACCCCTTCGGGCATATAGGCGTGAGTTTATATTTTATGTTACGAGGAATTTACTCAGACATTTTGCAAAATCATTTATATTTATAGAAATAAAGTAAAACGCTTAATATAATCAAGTATCAATCTGCAAGGATGCTGTCATGCATCACTCGCACTTATTGAACTTGCTCGACCATGAACAATACCAACGAGTGTTTTACGTAAAAATTAATCCATTTTCGATTAAAGAACTCGGGTGGAACCTGTAAATGAATTCGTTTGGTTTTATAAATGAGTGGCAATGTAAAAAGTTCGTGTTGTTCGCTCACCTACTTGGACAAGAGAAATGATATGTATCTTTTTTCTATTCCTGTGAAATTCCCTACAAATACCACCCTCACCTGCCATCAGCGGTTGTTATACGCATGCCGTCTCTGGTCTCAATTAGTGGGTTATAAGGTTACCCATTAAGCATTTCCCTTGCACTGCAGTTAGCCATTGGCCATCTCTGATATCTATACAGCGTCTCCATCCTATCCGCATAGGGGGAGCACGCGTCACGCCGCCGCGTCACCGCACTGACTGCTTCTGCTGAAATAGCAGCTGATAGTATATGTATATATATATATAAGTATTATAGTATATATATATATATTTATCAGGTTCACCCCCTATTACGTGGGACCGAATTCAATTCAGTTGGTGAAAGGTGGGTGATAATTCACTCTGCCTAACCCTCCGGGGATAAAATGTATGTATGTATGTTATATTTTTATGGAATATTGATAAATTAGTTATTCTTAAGCTACTTTTGTTATTAACTGTATATTATATTACCTCGTGAACGACATGGACATGGAACCGTAAAGATTCACAACAATTCCTCATAGTACCTAATTATCACGAAAGACTCACATGCTGTCATGCCAAGGAGAAATGATATTAGATTCTTAATTATTTACCCTCTGATACCCTCTGATACATAATGTAATGACTTTTGTGGTCAACTTCCCCCTGTTGGGATGTTTTGAAGTCGATGTGTGCAACGGTTACGCACTTCTCACAGGCGATTATTTTAAGTATTTCGTCTTTCAATTCCTAAACGAGTATTATATTGACTACTGGATCGGTGCGGCGAAAAGTTTAACTTTAAATTTGTCATAAGTGGACTATATTATTGAAATATAATTATAGAAATGGTGTGATTCAAATGGTATTAAAGGAAAATGATTGCACACTCATCTGTACTCGTTCCTTATCTGTTGACGGGGGCCCCCAGATGTTCGATAATTCCTTCACTGGTGCTTCAGGGATACATATCCTTATTCCAACGGTAGGTGGCGCGCGCGTGTGCTTGCTAACCAATTTGAGCTTGCTAACTGATTTGAGCTTGCTAATTAATTTGAGCTTGCTAATTGATTTGAGCTTGCTAACTGATTAGAGCTTGCTAACTGATTCGAATTATATTTCCTTTCTTTTTTGAAGTTAGTTCGTTAGATCCTATAGATAAGCTACATTACTTATTAGGAGCGGATTTCTTAAACTTGGTAATTACACTACCTACTACACACCTGCCATACTACACACCTACTACACCTGCGATTGTTAAGCCTCGTTACACTAACACTACAACCTCTCGATTATAAGGTTGCCTCCTTAACAAATGACTGTATCTCAAGTTCTCTATTAATTATCTTTTTTAACATCAATTGCAGATCATTCTAGGTGAGAAATTATTGTTGAGTATATTTATATTTACTATTGTTGAGATATAAAGAAGCGAAAAAATAATAGCTTGCCCAACGACGTTACATTATGTACAACCTAAGATAATGAATTTTCCGCAGAAGAAAATAAGTTTCCGCGCTGTTTATATTACAAACAATTATTACATCACTAACAGCTTCCAGTCGAACATCAGAAACATTCTTAGAAATGGCAATGAATTTGATTACACAGACTTAAAGGTTTGAATCTGAAGCCGACCGCAGACCGCACTGTTCCTTGAAATAAGCTTCTCAATGGTGCTGTTTATCCGTATCGAAGTTTAACAAATAACATAACATCATAACATAACATAAACTCACACCTATATCCCCGAAAGGGTTGGCAGCGGTGCTAGCACCCACATTTCGCCAGTTTATGTTTAGGTTCCAATGTAATACGTGGCGAGCCTATTACCATTAACCGGGCACTTATAATCCTGCGATAAATACACACACGTTACGTACACGTTTTTTCTAACGGAGACGCAAATACACCGCCCTGACGACACGACCTACTTGCTCTACCCTGGCTATGTTCTTGAGGAAAGTTTTCGTGCAAAAGCCGGGGTGTGCGTGTTTGTTAGGGCGGATGTTTGCTGTCGCCGTTTGCGCTGCCTAGAGGACCCATCCTTCTCCATCCTTTGGGTACACGTAGACCATGGCCCTACGAGTCAGATCTATGTGTGCCTCTACCGGTCCCATACAGGAGATGCTGAGACAACTCGACTCTTTGAATATCTGAGTCAGGCGGCAGATGATGCGCAGGAGCGATTTCCGAATGCCGAATTGGTGTTTTTGGGGGATTTTAACGCCCACCACGAGATCTGGTTGGGCTCCTCCAAAACAGACCATGCGGGAAGAGCCGCCCACGCGTTTGCTCTGGCGCACGGCCTGACCCAATTGGTGCACGAGGTCACTAGGATACCAAGAAGGTCGGGCCTAGCACCTTCTCTGCTAGACCTTCTGCTGACGAGTGATCCGGACCGGTACAGTGTATCGGTGCGAGCCGCTTTAGGCAACTCCGACCACTGTCTGGTCTGTTCCACGGTGCCCATTATAGCGCCCCCACGACCCGTGCAGGGGAAGCGGCGTCTCTGGCACTACTCGTCAGCGGACTGGGATGGACTTCGTGACTATTTTGCGTCCATCCCGTGGGTTGAGCGCTGCTTTGAAGGTAAGAACCCATCGGATTGTGCTACTGCTGTCGCCGGTGAGATCGGTCTGGGTATGGAATACTATATCTCATACACCGATGTCACCGGTGACCGCGGGGTGCGCCCTTGGTTCGGGCGCGAGTGTGCGGAAGCTGTTGAACAAAAACAGTCTGCGTACCGCGCTTGGGTAAGGGCGCGCGCCACGCGCCATCCCAATCTGGGCCACTTCAAGGCGGCGTACAACAGAGCCACAAAGGTCTGCAGAAGGGCCTACGTCAGAGCGGATGCCCTGCGCATAGCGCGGCTTGGTCAAGAGCTAGTGATGCATCCCACGGGAAGCCGTGGCTACTGGCGACTGGCTAAAGCCGTGCAAGCCAACTTCTGTCAGCCTTCGCTGCCTCCGCTGCGTAACCCTGATGGATCCCTGGCCCATGAGCCGCAAGAGAAGGCAAATCTGCTGGCTAATCTCTTTGCGGCCAACTCCCGAATCGATGATTGTGGTACGCAGCCACCAACACTACCCGACAGTGACCACGCGATGCCTGATATCCATATCAGGCAACGCGATGTCCGTGCAGTGCTGCAATCACTCGATGTCCGGAAAGCCAGTGGTCCGGATGGTATTCCAGCGGTAGTCTTGAAAAAATGTGCAGCGGAGTTGTCTCCAATGCTTACGCGCCTGTACCGGCTATCCTACAGTTCGGGTACAGTGCCTTTGCCTTGGAAAGAGGCGAATGTTCAGCCGATTCCCAAGAAGGGGGATCGCTCGGAGCCAGCCAACTATCGACCCATAGCCGTCACCTCAGTGCTGTGCAAAGTGTTCGAGCACATAATCAACAAACAGCTCATGCGGCACCTAGAGGATCACTCCTTAATTAATGACCGGCAATATGGCTTCAGACCGAAACGGTCAACGGGTGATCTTCTAGCATACGTTACCCATCTTTGGGGTGAGGCTATGGACAAGCACGGCGAGTCACTGGCAATTAGTCTTGACATCGCCAAAGCTTTCGATAGAGTCTGGCACAAATCGCTTCTTTCCAAGCTACCTGCCTTTGGTCTGCCTTCTAGGCTGTGCAACTGGGTTGCTAGCTTCCTGCAGGGGCGCCGTATTCGCGTCCTTTGTGACGGACGAGCTTCGGAGTTTCTGCAGGTTAATGCTGGCGTGCCCCAGGGGTCCGTCTTATCACCCACTCTCTTTCTTCTGCATATCAACGACATGCTGTCTACCGGCAATGTTCATTGTTATGCAGACGATAGCACTTTGCATGGGAGTTATCATGGACATCCTGCGGCCAAGCAGTCGGATATCGCGGAGAAAAGGCAGCTTCTTGTCACTGAGCTTGACGGGATCCTGAATCACATTTCTCAATCATTGGGAATCCCGAGATCACGAACACCCTAGAACCTTTACAGCTGCGTAGAGATGTTGCGTCCATGGCTGTATTTTACCGTTTGTACCATGGGGAGTGTTCTGATGAGCTCTTCCAATTAGTCCCACCCTCCCCTTTCCTACACAGGACAACGCGTGCAGGTCTTAGATGTCATCCGCACACGGTGCAAAACATCCGATCAAGAACCAAGCGGTTCGGAGACTCTTTCCTCTGTCGCACCATTAAGGCCTGGAATTCATTACCAGCTCACGTGTTTCCTTCTTCCTACAGTCCCGGGTCCTTTAAGCGGGGCGTGAAAAAGCATATGATGAGGCCGTCAAGCTGAGTGTCACCATTGTCACACGGTATGTGTAAGTAATGGTGACCCTCTTTTCTGGGACTTTGCCTTCAGCTTACCATCAGGCGAGGCGAGGTCCAATTGACGTGTCCTATATAAAAAAAAAAAAAAAAAAAAAACACAACTTCGAAAAGCATCGAAAAGTCATTGGTGTGTGCCATGGTAAAACCTGGGATCGAACCCGAGACCTCGTCTCAGCAGTCCATTACCCATACCACTAGGTTACCGCGCATTTATGTGCGGTCGGATGACGTATCGTCTCTTTGCATGCATAACTTGTTAAACTTTAATATGGATAAAAGGAACCGTAAACCGTAATGAATTTCAATAATAAAAAAAAATTCAAATTCAAGTCCATTTCGCGGTATGTTTTATCTCTGCATGCGGTCTGCGCTCAGCCTCAAAATCACACCCTTATATAAGTAGGTTCTATCATATACATATGTCTGAATTATATACACGGGCGTCCACAGTTCAAACAATAATCTTACTCAAACCCAACACAACCCGAACTAATATCAAGTAATCTAAATTACACATTACCTGTGCATGCAACATATACACACAGACGCAGGTATATTATATTCGTTAGGATATTTTCTTCTCGTTGAGTTTTCTCGTCTCTCCCTAGAAATGGAATGTAAAGGTAGTTTTACATTTCCATAAGATAGAATTTGCATTAAATAGATTCTTAAACAATATATAACGCCGTTGAAGTCAGCCGCAGCCACATCTTGATGGTCGAGCATACCGCATACAGCTCGGCGGTAACAAACCGACCACAAAACTATACCTTTGTCTGATCGTGGTCTGTCAACGCCCTAAATTAATTTACGCATAAATTAATGAACTTTATTATAGAACAGCGTTCTATAAACCTCCTCGCTCAAAATACTCAAGCACTAGATGATGAGATTTAACTATTAAAGCAAATAGCTCTCGACGATTCCCTCAAAATTACTAAAACGTAGTTCGAGATTCACAGAATTATGTAAATATACACCTAGTTTTATGTGCGGATAGAAACGTAATTGCCATAACAAATATCAAACCCAACCTTGATATAAGCAAGTACAAACCCGCTCACTTTTATGATCTCAGGGATTACGATCATGCCTAACTTATTTAACCCATCGTAACAACCCAAGCAATTATCATGTGCGGCCTTCGGACGTAGTAAGTGTCAATAGCCGTGCACGAGGTAGGGTAAAGTACTAGTGTACGAGTGCACGTACACAAATACACAGCACACGCCAACTCGCAGCCGCAGAAATGATGTGTGTAGTTATTGTGAGACGAGTGTAGACAATTGGGACAGGGTACTAGATCAGTACATTTATTTATGTCCTGTCCATTGTCACCACTAGATAGATTTATACAGCTATTCTAAAGGCTTACTTGTGGATCAATAGCGTTGAATGTCCTGTCCCTCTAGACAATTGTACAATAGAAAGAGGAATGTATGGGATTTGACATCCATGATGTACCCTACGTTGATGACTGTCATAGGAGAAAGTCGAGTAAATTGTACTGCCTTTTAATTTGTACCACCACTAGATTTATCATTAAATGACACTTTATATCTACACTAGCAACACCAAACTATACTTTAGGGTTGCCTCCGAATTACCCACCATTTTAAGTTGACATCTAACGAGAATTGTGTATGGGAACGAAAAAAACAGTTTTCAGAGGAATTTGTCGTGAATTTTCATACTAGTTTGTAGTAAGTAAATCATTTATTGCTTGAAACACAGTATGTCACAATGGTGTTACAAAAACAAATAAGGTTCGACATATTTCGCAGATTATCTGCATGTAAATTTATCATAACATAACATAACATAAACTCACGCCTATATCCCCGAAAGGGTAGGCAGAGGTGCTAGCACCCACATTTCGCCAGTTTATGTTTAGGTCCCAATGTAATAGGTGGCGAGCCTATTGCCATTAACCGGGCACTTATAAACCTGCGATAAATACACACATAACTTCGAAAAGCATCGAAAAGTCATTGGTGTGTGCCATGGTGAAACCTGGGATCGAACCCGAGACCTCGTCTCAGCAGTCCATTACCCAAACCACTAGGCTACCGCGGCTAACTGTAAATTTATCTATTTGAACTTTAACATATTTGATTGAAAATTAATTTGTAATAATACTAAAATAAGAATATAAATAAAATGTCCAATAATGACAATATTTAGTGTCAAGAATACTTGCAATAAATTTTCAATAAAAGAATACACAATACTGTCAATAATCATACAAACAATCACCTCATAAATAATCACACATAACACATTTAAATCACATTTCAAATGTCTAATGTCAAATGTACGTAAGGCCATAACACGTGATATAGGTAAACTAATACTACGCAGTCTGCATTATATTACTACAAAAAACTAGATTTTTGTGCATTTGCGGGGTGTGACTCGGTTTTGAACTTCAAAATTTAATTTTATATTATATTTAACAATCTAACCGCTTCTTCCATATACGTCAAATCAAATATCTTTGGCATTCTATTCTACACGCCCGGCCAACAAATTGCCACTTGTCTAGGGGTGTCGGTATTTGAAGTTCCACTTGATAATAAACAATTTGCATTGTTATTATTATAGCGTGGTGGCAATTATTCTCCATCTACAACTAAGTAAAAAGAATTGTCTCGCTCTTTGAACAAAATTAAATTGTAGAACTTGATTATATTATATGAATAATTTTGTATTTCATCGCGGTATTTTCAATTTTTTTCAATTACCTAAGCTTCATGTATGCACACTCAATTTAATTTTTATTAAACACAAAGTTGTTAAAAGTAAAAAGCACACTTTTATAAACTATGAAGAAAAAGTCTATCATAGATTCCACTGCGTTTTTACCGTGAGAAAAGTAAGTTATGTTCAATTTTATACCATCTACCGCTTCTTTTTCTTTTATCCATATTGTGCTTAGGTATTAAGTTACTACTTAAAATACTTTTTTTTCGCGCATAATCTCCACGTATACTAACAAAATAATTTCCCGTAGCGTTACAGACGTTTATAGGACCTGATAACGACCAAAAAGAAATAACTACCTACATATCTTCTCAACAACGTTATAATTCCGAGATCTTTAACGCGATCTTGGCTGACGTAAATTCTAAAGTTTGGCACTGCTTATTATAGTCCTCCCTCTTCGCTGAAGATAACGAAGCATGTTATATTGCACGATATCTCTTTTTGTGTAAATGTCTTCCAAGTAATAAAGTCGTAAGATAGCGAATAATTGTAAACTTTTAAAATATAACCTTAATAATTGAGACTAAAACCCGACTACTGAAAAATCATGATCTAAAAAGCATTAAACAAGAAAATGACAATCATAGCCGTGGTCGTATGCCACTTTTCCCTAGAATGTATTGTTTTGTTAGACTAAGTTGACATTTTGTTATTTAGGTAATGCTTTTTAGAATGCCAATTTTTCAGTTGTCGGGTTTTAGTTTTAAACTTATTTTTCTTATTTCAATTATTTTGCATATAAGCAATAATTTATACATTTTTGAAGTGTGCTAATTAAGCCCTTTTAGTTGATACCAAACACGACATATTTATCTCAAATTTATTTTTAACACAGTACTTTAAGACCGCTAGAAAGCGCCACAATAGATTCAGTGACACATTATATAGCCTATAACCAGCGGACTACTAAGACGCTTCCAACAATACTACATTTGTCTAGATCTAATACGGGGTTGAGGAGTTATGAGGGAACAGATGAACTTACATAGAAACATAGCCTGTCATAATCATAACCCTCCTTTTGCTTCGCTGTAGTCGAGTAAAAATTATGTAATAATATCATTTAAATCGTAGGAATTTACGGAATATATAATACAATGTGTGTGTTCACGGAGACAACCTAGCACAGGCGCTTATATATTATGCATGTTTTATATTAACCCGGTAAATGCCAATCTATGTGGATGTAGACAGGCCAGCAACGCGTGTCAAGTCTTGTCTCATCACTCATTTGGTTCCGCAACTAGTACATTAAGTAATCGAAGTTTACGGGGCACATCCCAAATGTCGTGTAAGTCAATTAAGATAAATGAGTAACCATCACGTGCATAAACAACGATGGACTAGTTTGCAATCAATTATTAGTTGTGCGCTCTTTCCAAACTTTGAATTTAAAGAGCTCCTTCCAGCTATAGTGACACAACTGTTATATCAAGATTCGACCTACTTTAATACTCAGGCAAGAACAGGAGAGTTATTAGTTTTAGTTTTATATTTATTCACAACTAGTTGTTGCCAACGGCTTCGCCCACGTGTATTTCCGTTATCGTTACCAAACGTAGCCTGTATCCTGTCTCAAGGTTTAACCTACCAATATACCAAATTTCATCAAAATCGGTTCAGTGGTTTAGGCATGAAAGCATAACATCGTTAATTTCGCATTTATAATATTAGTATGGATTGTGACGTCAGTTCGATATAACACAAACATTTAAACTGAAAACCGACCTCAACTTAATTGGGAAGAGGCTCGGAGCAAAAGGGATCTTATAAGGTTGATTTAATTTACCGTGACAAGAACTTGCTGTAACAGACTGCTTTCCAAATTTTCAATGAGCATCATACTTATAACTGCTGTATAACCAATATATGTTCCATGATATACAATAATGTGACCATAGCCAGTGTAATCTGATCGAAACGTCAGGCAAACCAAAGATATGTATGTACCTATACGATGATCCCGTTAATTCCCGTTAACATTATTGTATAATACAATTTTCAGTCCTCCGTAGTAGTCTCTGGAACTCTAACTTTTTTCTATTCGTTACCCGCACACGGTGCAGAATATCCGAACCCAGCCGATTCGGTGACTCTTTCCTTTGTCGTCATTAAGGCCTGAAATTCTTTACCAGCTCACGTTTTTCCGTCTTCTTACAGTACTGGGTCCGTCACATGGTATATGTGACCCTCCGAGACTTTGCCTTCAGCTTATCATCAGGCAAAACGAAGTCTAATTGACAATATATTAAAAAAATACTTTCCTGTTACTATACATAAAACCTAAGTTAATAGTCTTAGTTCCTTTTCTTACTGACTATAAGTACACAAATTTAGTTGGCTTGTATATACTAGATACTAATTAGTGCCGATAAATAGTACAACGGGCCGAGTCCTTGACTCGGCCCAAATACTTAATTACGACAAAATTAGTGTCTTCATTTATTCCTAAAACATTTACAAAGTTCTCTGAAGTTAACAATTCTAAATTATGAATGTTAACGCCATTAATACCTTGTTGGACGTAGAACAATAAATTATTACAACAATTACTTCGAGCGGCACTCACTCGAGAAATATCTAACTGAACTCGTTACAATACGCTGTTTGGGACAGCCTGTAGTCGTTGTGTAATTGTTAGCCAATTATTCCACCATAGCTCTCTAATTTATTGAGAATACCTACCAAATGACACAATATTGCGCATGCGTATCACTTTCCACGCTGCTGTTTGTAGAGAACACGAATGACAGAAGTAAAGACCTCTGTGAGACAATGAACTGCACAAATATATATTATACATACCTAATAAACCTACCCATGCACAATGTAATAACGCACGATAGATTAAGAATAATTTATTTACGAGTATAATCGTTGTACAGTATTTTACATGGTAAAATACTGTACAACGATTATAAATAAATTTGAATTTGAATATGATGGTAGAGAATTTAAACTGTTGATTTGTTGTTTTGTTTCAAGCTTTTTGTGAGAAAAAATAGTACCTATGCAATAGATATTTGAATGATGGGTATAACATAGGGATATTCCGTAAGTCGGTAGACATGCTGATTGCTAAATGAAGCTCTGTTCTAGGCTTCCTCATTGGGTTACGGGTTCAGACACAGTAAACTAATTAATTGAGTTGTTATAGAGCATCCAAAGTCCAAAGTGCCAATTTCCACTGACATCTGTATTTAAAAGTCAATCTTTATACTACGAATATAAGGCTTTCAAAGTTCCAAATTAAATTGTATCTGTCTTTCTAGTTTAGTGTTCTACAGTGACTGTAGCTTTCAAACAATTACTGTAATAAACTTGAAGCTGTTTCCTGAACTAATTTGCCTCGTGTTATAATAGGTTGTCGTAATAGCATCTGCTTATATAACGATTATACAAGCTTTATGAGGTGAAGGGGATGCTGTAATACCCACTCAGTATCAACTACTCAAACGAAATACTATCGTACCCGTATTACGGCTTAGTTGAGTATTTCAAGATACATTCGGTTCGAATCTATATGCCTTACTTACCTATAGATATACCTTTATATTATTGTAAATGAAAAACGTTTGTTCGCGATGGGCGCAAAACTACGGAATGGAATTTGTTTTGTTAGAAAGATCTTGGTCAGACTTAAAATCTTATGTTTGTTTGATTGTAATAGGTTATCGAGGAGGTAGAAGACGACGGTATGCCCGTCCGAATTGAGCAGTCCGACTGTGGAAGTACCTTCACCCTACAGAATACCACGGCTATAATAACCTCGTGTTGTGTTCTCGGTGGTGAGTACGGTAGCCAGAGCTCACTGGAGAGTTTTTGTGCTGTCAGTGGGAAGACCAAAGGCTTGTCCTGATTTTGTGTTCTGCACTGAGGGCACATAAAATCTCTGTTTTTACAATGTCGGCAGCACGGATGTGATCCACTGGTGTTACACACGTTCATAGGTCACAGTAACCACTTTCCATCAGGTGAGCCGTGTGCTTGTCTGCCACCTAAGTTGTATAAAAAAAAGGTAGAGTAGAACCGGAGCTAAGAGATCCATGCGGGTGAAGCCGCGGGCGGAAGGCTAGTATTACGTAATTTCTCTATCGAATAATATCAATTAGTTACGTAGTATTACATTGATTAGCTGTGATAATACGAACGTTACAATGTCAATACAACTGCTACATGTTTTGTCTTTCTTAGTAATTAGCTTTCTTAATGAAAAATACAAAATAGTAGGTACTCATTAAAGTTAGAATACTTCAACCTTAATCAAATTGATAAGAAAAGCCCTGCCAATATTTGAAACCAATTAACTGTGAGTGACTTGTAGATTTATTTTTGATTTGACAACGCAATTTAATTTTATTTCAATGACATTATTTCCATTTTAGACATAATTTAATTATTTTTTATTTATTTGATTATTTGTTTTGCTTCTTAGCGTAACATCTGTGCCTGATGTTTATTTCTACAGGACAAATTAATTTTGCACGTGTAAATAAATTAATCTGAATTTTGTTTAAATATTACTTTTACCATGTCGAATACTAGGGATAACGAATTATTATTGTTTTTTGTTTATATTACTGAAAGACGGGTGATCTTCTAGTATACGTTACCCACCTTTGGGGTCAAGCAATGAACAACCACGGCAAGTCACTGGCAATTAGTCTTGACATTCAGCAAAGACATGTTCTTTCCTTCCCCTTCTTACACTTCAGATCACACCGTTGCCACTGCAGGACAACGTCAATATCCTCGGTATAGATATTCGCTGCAAACTGAATAACAATAACTATATCGAGAGTATCATCATAACAGCCTCGACTAAACTCTGAATCCAACACAGAGAGAAACTCTTTTCACGCCGGAGCAGCATTGTCTTCTCTACAAGACACAAATTCGCTCCTGCATAAAATACCCCTCACCTCTGGGATGGCTCCGAAAAATACCTACTAGATGCTCTCGATAGGTAGCAGCGACGCGCGGTCAGCATTATTGGGAATCCTGAGGTCACGAACTCCTTCGAACCAATGCAGATGCGTAGAGATGTTGCTTCTTGGTTATATTTTACCATCTCTACCATGGTGAATGTTATGATGAGCTCTTTTAATTAGTCCCACGTCCGCAGTACGTAGTCCGCAAGGTGCAGAGTATCCGATCAAGAATCGAGCGGTATGGAAACTCTTTGCGTTGCCACACCATTAAGACCTAGAATTCTTTACCATCATTTCCTTTTTCCTTCAGTCCAAGGTCCTTTAAGCGGGGCTACCATTGTAATATGCTACGTGTCTATAATCGTGTCCCTCTTATCTGAGACGTTACCTTTAGCTTTCCATGAAGCGAAGTGAAGCCAAATTGGCGCGTCCTATTTAAAAAAGCGAAAATAGCCCAGTAAGTGAATAAATAATAATTATTACTACCCATTTTATGTTTTTATCTGAATCGATTATTCTCACAATCGATTTGAGTCACTCCAACCCAAGACTACAACTGTCATAGCACTATGATTAAATTATTTCAATTATAGTATTGTGGCCGCATTGTGACAAACACGTTAATTTTTTTATATTCGAACAATTGTCACGAACTGTAACTGTATAAGATACATTTATGCCTACTTATCTGTAAAAACTGTACTTGTTCGATATATGATTGCAACATTGCATTGTCACCAGCTATTATACTCATTGAATGTATGTATCTACTGCAATACCTGATAAATGATTACATGCGATGCATATTGACTCTATGCCTTTCTGTTGCCACAATTTTATAGCCATTGAACGTTCCGTAATGGCAGGCATACCCCACAGTACGGACACCCTACTTCAATGTACTATTCATTCTTTTATACACTCGAGAGCAATGAATCCGGGTCACTTAAAGAATCCTAAAAATCTCGGAAACTAAAAATGCTAGGTTAATGCAATAAATTGTATTTAATAGACAATGTAATACTCCTTAAATGAAGGTATTAAAACTTCTTAGTTATTGTAAAGTTATATCATAAAAAAATCAAATTTGAAAAAGGGCCACTTTCGAAGATGGAACTACGAAATTACAGCATTTGGTGTTGCTTTTGTTTGTAATCTGTCATTTATGTGGGTACATAAACCATGTTGATAGTGCTCTATATTCATTAATCAAGCTGAAATTATGTCGCTTACGCCTGAAGAATGCACCAGAATACTTACAATGCTGGAAACCGGCCGGAGTCAGCGCGATACAGCCAGGACTGTCGGTGTGTCGCTGTCAACAGTACAAAGAGTTCTCCGACGTTACGAAGAAACTGGTTCTAACCTACGCAGACCAGGAACGGGCAGAACCAGGTGTACCACAGCACGAGAAGACCGATACTTGGTGAACACCATGCTTCGAAATCGCTTTCTCACAGGAACTGAACTCACCAATCAGTTTCGACGCCTCGGAGGAAGTAACCCAAGTGCATGGACAGTAAGACGTCGGCTTGCTGAATCTAACTTAAAACCCCTTAGACCTGCAAACGGCCCTAAACTGGAGCGTGGGCATCGTATTTCGAGACTAAATTATGCCCAGAGCCACGTAAATTGGAGTATTGAAGATTGGTCAAAAGTTATGTTCTCCGACGAATCAAAATTTATGCTCTACAAGCATGATGGAAGACACAGAGTGTATCGAAGACCAGGGGAAAGATTCAAGCAAGCATGCATCGAAGAAAAAGTAGCCTACGGTGGTGGGTCTGTACTTGTGTGGGCCGGAATTTCTTCTGAAAGTCGCACAGAGCTGGTGATCATAGAAAACGGCTCTTCTAAATAGATTATTAATATTAAATTAAATAAAAAAGTGTCTAGAGCCAATGCAGTATTTTAAACTTTAACTTAAACCAAAAGCAAACAAAGCCATAATTGAAAATCAGCTAAACTCATGAGAATCGGTATAAAGAGTCAAAGTGAAGACCAATTGGATCACTGCCCCCAGCTCCCACTCGCGTCGAATTCTGATCCCCTTCCCGTAAACCAAAAACCAGTCCAAAATTCAGTCACATCCTATTGCTATTTGCTATTTATGCGTGATTAAGTAACAAACACCTTTACAAACTTTGTGATATTAATAGATTTCATGGTGTGATAACACTGATCATCCATGCGCACGAATAAAGTATCAAATATTTTTCTTTTTAAACAACATCCTAAAACATTTACATTACGCAAATCCTAATTGGGATATAAATTTGGTTTCAGATATGGTTGTTTCCGTTTTCAAACCGTTGCCATTAAGTGAAGTCCATATTCAAATAACACTTTGTTTTCGTTCTTAGTGCTTTTCGTACTTTCTTTTGTTAGAAATCGTGTGTTGAATATTTAGTACTACCCTCATTTAGTATATATTCGATAGTTTATGTATACGACCAAGCGCTGATCAATATTCCTGCGTCTTGCCTGAGCCACTGTCGATTTTTTTTATATACCAATATCCAGGTAGCACTTTGCTCAATGATTTTGTGTATGATGATTTTGAATATAATTTCTCCCAAGCTACAGAATACCACGGCCATAATAACCTTATATTGTGTTCCCGGCGGTGACTAGGGTAGCCACAGCTCACTGGAGAGTTCTTGTGCTGCCAGTGGGAAGACCACAGGTATGTCCTGCTTTGTGTTCTACACTGACGGCACAGAAATACTCTTTGCTTAAAGGTTAGGCGGTGCGAGTGTGGCTCTTCTGGTGTTGCACATTTCCATAGGCCACGGTAACCATTTTCCATCAGGTAGGACGTGTGCTTGCCTGCCATCTACGTAGTATAAAAAAAGCTTTGTATTTGACATGATTTCCCGCTACCCTTGTAAACCTATTCATGGGATAAATAAAAGTCTATATATTATTTCAGACTACAATCTATTCCTGTACCAAATTACAGCCAGATCTGCTCTGTGTGATTTAATAATCAAACATGTTCACAAACTTGCACATTTATAATATCAATAGGTTACAAGTCAATCAATCAATTAGTCCACCGTAGTCCACTGCTGGACAGAGGCCTATCCTTCCGTATCCAGTCTGTCCCAGCCACCTTTTTTAGGTCGTTCGTCCATCTGGCTAGAGGCTGTCCTAACTTCCGTTTACCTTCTCGCACTCTAGGACTCGTTTGCTCGAACGATCATCGGTCCTTAGGTTACAAGTATGTCGAAATACTACTGCCAGGGGGAATGCCGCTGACCGGTCGGGTAATTAGGCCTTCTGCGTGGGATATTTCACCCATTTCCCCTATATAAGGAGAAGGAGGTAGGACACGGCGGTATTTCCGCCCAATTGAGCAGTCCGACTGGTGAAGTACCTCCGCCCTACAGAATACCGCGGTTATAATAACTTCGTGTTGTGTTCCCGGCGGTGAGTAGGGTAGCCAGAGCTCACTGGAGAGTTTTTGTGCTGTCAATGGGATGACCAAAGGCTTGTCCTCCACACTGACGGCACAAAATCTCTGTTTTTACAGGGTCGGCAGCACGGATGTGACTCCACTGGTGTTACACACGCTCATAGGTCATGGTAACCACTTTCCATCAGGTGGGCCGTGTACTTGTCTGCCACCTAAGTTGTATAAAAAAAAATATATATAACGACTGCCATAGATGTTCTTATGACAATCGGGATAGTTGTTCGAGTTTCCGTGCCTTCAAGAATACCTTAAGCTAACTGAGCACCCAGCATTACGCTGGGTGCTCAGTCAGCTAGATCAGGTGCAAGTATAGAGTTTCTGAGCCGTCAATGTAGAAGACAAAACAGGACAAGCCTTTGGTTTTCTCACTGACATAACAAAAAGTCTCCAGTGAGCCCTAGCTACCCTACTAACCAGCAGGAACATAACACGTAGTTATTAAGGCCGCGATTTTATGTAGAGCGGAGGTACTTCCCCAGTCGGACTGCTCAATTGGATGGAAATACCGTCATGTCATACCACCTACAAATACTTTTTATACTGAATTATACTAAACTAGCTTTCATTCATTCTCCTCAAATGACATGGCTCCTGGCTATGTACACGTCTATGTATTAATCCAAGCTACCAAGTTTTATTACGATCGGTTCAAAGATTATGTGAGAAAAGGTAATGTTAGTAAGGAAAAGCAGAACCCTTTTAGGATCGTACGTAGTGGCAGATAAACCGCTCTATTAGTGTCGACTAATGTTTTAATTATATTAATTAAATCTAAAGTTATGATTTAATTATAAATATATAAGTTGGTCACAAGTAAAGGATCTTCCGCAGACCTGACCGGGTAGTAAGTAGTAATACAGTTAGGTAATACTTTCAGTCCTTAACCGGAATGTTGATCAGCCCTTCTGTGTGGGCCATTTCATTCATTTCCCCTTCATAACGACTGCCATAGGCATAACAGTATGACAGACAGGCTTAACGTGCTTTCTGAGGCACCGCAATACCCAGACAAATGAAAATAGACATTTCACGCATACAAATATTAACACTGAGTAGGATAGAACCCGCACCCTATACGTAACAGTCAAATGCACTACTGCTACGCCACTGCACCGCTCTGTAACAGTGCAGATGCGTAGAGATGTTGCTTCTATGGCAGAATTTAACATGGTGAGAGTTCTGATGAGCTCTTCCAATTAGTCCCACCCTCTACTTTCCTACACAGGACAACACGTGCAGGGCTTAGATGGCACCCGTATACGGTGCAGAAACCAAGTTGTTCAGAGACTCTTTCTTTTGTCGCACTATTAGAACCTGAAACTCCTTACCAGTTCATGGTTCCTTCTTCCTTTAATCCGGGCATTAAAAAGCCTCTGATGAGGCCGTCAAACTGAGTGCCACTGTTGTAACATACTACGTGTATGTAATGACCCTCCTTCCTGAGACCTTGCCTTTAGCTTACCATCAGGTTAGGTTAGGTCAAATTACAGACTATAAAAAATTATAGTCCACTATAGCCGGAACTGGTTGAAATTTCACACAGATCGCTCTCAGTAGCCATATTTCACACCAAGTTCCGCCAGCGATTGACTAAGAAACACTCATAAATTTCAAATCAACATTGAACACAAAACTACGACACATTGAGCGTAAGTAACATATTTGCCTAAATTATGTTATTCACCTACACAACCTTTTTTTATTTAATGTTACCGCAAAGTGACATTTACAACAGCAATAAATTATATATAAACGCCGTGAGTTCAGTCTAAATATTCTAATAACAACGTTAACACGCTCGTAATAGTCATCTAGTCTCTCTCGAGATACCTTTTCTCGTTTAGTAAGTTGAAACATTTATACACATTCAAAATGTAAGTATATTTGGGGTTTGCATGTCTATATACTATACCACAAAGTACGTGAGAATGTTTGTTAGCCTAGAATTTATAATTTGCTGTACATTTTGACTTACATTTAGAGATTTTTGCCGGAAATTCCTTGCGTACCTATCTGAACTTAATATAAAGCTGAAGAGATTGTTTGTTTGAACGCACTACCAATGCGATTTAAAAAAATATATTTTTACATTTGAAAACACTGTTCTTGGCAATGATTATTACATCACGCTACGACTCTTGGGAGCTGAATAATAAGGAAAACAAAAACAGATAACGAAGCGCTGGAATGGAACAGCAGTGGATGAAACCGAGTGGTACCTACAGCTAGTTTTAAAAAAGTTTCCTAATAATGGATGATGGTATTTGTTACTAGGTGGTAACCGAAGTGGTAACCACATTACAGGGTGGTGTAATACTAGATAAGTCAGTCGTAACATGGTAAAACTCCTATGTAAACTGAGAAAACATATTAAACCTGCCACGTCTGTGGCATTCGTTAGGGTTGGTTTAACTATAAAACTGCGATTTCGCCAGTTGGTTGTGAAGTCCTTCACGGGAAATACTAAAGTTGACCCTAAGTTAATTGGGTAAAGGCCTGGCGGATAATGAATGAAGGATCTGATGGAATGATGGACGGTCTACGCATGTTTTTGTTCATCTCATCAACAAGTTTTACCAACTAACAAGGAAGTTACTAAGAAAACAAACAAATTTAAAGTACTTAAAATCTTTAGTGAGATTCAGCAAAGTACTCGCAAAGTAACAGTCTGCGTACAACAGATCAAGCTACCTAACAAGTCATGTCTAACTTTTAAACTTTTGCGCTCCAGGATATACGTGCTTACCTATACTCCATTCGGCCTAACCGTGTGGAGTATAGGTAAGTACGTATGTCCTTTTTTCTTTTTTTTTTACGTGCGCAAGATCCCCATGGATACCTCCCCACCGGAGCCGGTGGAGGAGGTTATGTTAGACTCGAACCGACTAAAACGCACGCCGCCTGTGGGTCGCTTTGGTTGCCGAAGGTGAGGTTGACAGGCATATCCCTCGCACCCTGGCCGACCCAGGGCCATCTCTCACGATCTTGCCCTCTTCTCGGGTGTGGGGACTACAGAGTCCCCAACTCGTCCCCGGAAACGGGGAGGCGCGCCACGCGCGCCACCGCCGCGGCCTGCTTCTGCCAGGATGACAGGCGGCTCCACCTGTCACCCCCAGGCCGGCGCTCATGGGGGGCGGAGGTCATTCAAAGACCTCCGACGCCCGAGTTGCCTTCGTACGCGGGCAGCTTGTCTTGCGATCCTTCGTCGCTCCCGCTGCCGCTCGCGCCCCGCCTCCTCCTTCACGAGCATTACTTGCTCGCAGAAGGAGGCGCCGGCCGCCCACGCATCCGCGCAGCGAACCATCGCCGCGAGCAAGGTGGAGAGCGTGAGAACCCTCACTCCCAGGGCCGCCACAAGCTCCCGTCTCGGCGTCTCCCACGCCGGACACTCGGTGAGCGTGTGCGGACCTGAGTCCTCGCTCGCGTCGCAGTGATGGCACTCGGACGTTGGCTCTTTCTGCATCCGATGCAGATACTTTCCGAAGCATCCGTGCTCGGTGATCATCTGCGTCAGACGGTACGAGAGGCTGCCGTGTGGCCTCTCTAGCCACTCCCCCATGATGGGTCTTACAGCCGCTACTACGGCGTGCCCTGCGCCTGGTCGCCCAAGTCGTATCTCCCATTCCGCCACCATTTCCCTGTCGAGCCGGGATCTCACGGCCCGAATTTCTTCGGGCTCGGGATCGTGACCCCGCTCCCGCACCGCCTTTTGGAACCGGTATAGTGCCGAAAGGCATCTCGCTTCCAGGATCCATGGTGGCGATCCGGCGAGGAGACTCGCCACGTTGAAAGATATCGTGCGGTACCCCCTTATGATGCGGCACGCCAACTTCTGCTGCGGACGCTGCAGCAGGGGCATGTGCCGATCACTCAGGGTGTCCGCCCACACGGGACACCCGTACAAGGCCATGGACCGCACGACACCCGTGTAGAGTCTCCTGCAGGAGTCCTCCGGGCCCCTCAGGTTGGGCAGTAGCCGCGCCAGGGCGTTGGCTGTGCCCACCAATTTGGGGCCCAGACTTCGGAAGTGCTTCCCGAAGTCCCACCGGCCGTCGAGCACGGCTTGATGCCGATGAGAGTGCCTCCCACTGTGAGACTGGAACCAGGTGGTGGCGTGCGCCGAGGTCCATGAATGAACATGGCCTCGGATTTATGCAGAGCCACCTCAAGGCCCAGCCGCCGACTCCGTTCCGTTCCACGACTTGAGCAACCGCGGTCGTGGCCCTCAGGGTTGCTTCGCGGTATGTAGCCCCGCTCGCCGTCACTAGCGTGTCGTCCGCATAGCACGTGACGGCGGCGCCGTCCGCGAGCTCACCGCGAAGCACCCAGTCGTATCCGATGTTCCACAAGAGCTCGTCACTCGGGGCTCCGTATCTGCGGTTCGGCTACGCCTCCTACGGAGTCTGGTCCACCGGCGGTGCGCGATCACGCAGGCTTGCCGTAGCCTCGCGATCTCCGCAGACCACCAGTAGACCCGACGCCTCGGACTATAGGGTTTTTTTTTTTTTTTTACGTGCGCACAATCCCCACGGATACCTCCCCACGGGAGCCAGTGGAGGAGGTTATGTCGGGTCGTTTTGGTTGCCGAAGGTGAGGTTGACAGGCATATCCCTCGCACCCCGGCCGACCCAGGGCCATCTCTCACGATCTGGCCCTCTTCTCGGGTGTGGGGACTACAGAGTCCCCAACTCGACCCCGGAAACGGGGAGGCGCGCCAGGCGCCCCCGCCGCGGCCTGCTTCTGCCAGGGTGACAGGCAGCTCCACCTGTCACCCCCAGGCCGGCGGACTATAGGGTGGAGCCCTAGGCATACCCGCATCGCAGATACGAGTCATGGCCTCCCGGAACCACACCGCCTCATCGTCGATATCGACAGGCCTGTTCGGCGCAATGGCGCAGGCCTGCACGATGGCGGCCTCCAGGAGGACCTCCTGATTCAGTCTCCCAAGCACCCAGCGTGGCTCGCGTGGGGCCGGTATGACCGGCGTATCACCCGCGGGGGGGGAGACATCAAACCGAACGTATCGGTGATCCGCCAGTGTCTCCACCCATACAACAACACGCCAGTCCCGCACACGGTGCGACAGCCAAGCGCCTGCGAACGAAAGGTCTATAATCGAACTGCGTTCCGCGGCCACAGACGTGGCTTCGGCCCCGCGATTCTGTAGAACTAGACCGTGGTTAGCGGCCCAGCTCTCCAGAGCCCTACCTCGTGGGTTCGTGTGCCGGGACCCCCAGGTCACTGACCAGGCGTTGAAGTCCCCGAGCACAAGAACCGGATGAGGGTGACAGGCGTTGACGACGTCGGTCAGTCGCTCCAGCGACCGCCGGTACTCCCTATGCGTCGGTGTAGGCTCGGCGTGAAATAGACGGCCACGACTGCAATCTCCCCAACACGCGCGGCTACGATGCCATGCTCCCTTGCCACGACAATAGGGGGGGGGGGGCCATAGCGGCGTTGTACACCAGTGCCGCCGACCCGTCCAGGTCGACCACCCAGGCAGGCCCCAGGTGCACGGATGGGTATACGGATCGGCGACAGCGGCGACGTGTACGGACCACTGTGCCATGCTCTGGAGCAGAAGACCCTGAGCATCGGCACCGTGGCCCACGTTCGCCTGCAGGATGCGGAGCTGGGGATCCATTATAGAACCATCTCCGCATCCCGCCGCGAACTTTGGGTGGAGCTCCCGCCTTGCGGCTTCGGCTCCCCCCCGGTGCAGATCTTGCTGCCAACCCTATGGTCGGCCGGTTTACCCCCCGCTGCACACCTGAAACAGTGCAGCGGAGCTTCGCATCCACCGGCCGTATGGCCGGGTTGGCCACAGCGACCGTCACCGCCGCTGTGCACTGCACCCCCACGTGGCCGACCGCACCTATAGCACCTAGTCGGTCGAGCCTGCAGGAGCTGGACCTGCACCCGCACCACGCCTCCAACGGCGAGGAACCCCCGGTCGGCAGCCTCTTTGGCTGCTGCAATGGGGCAGCCGACAACTGCCGCCCCCAGTCCACGGCGGCCGAAGCGGATTGCTCCGACCTTTACCGCCTCTAGGGGGCAGCCCCCAGCCTCCGCCACGGTGAGGCGGATTTGCTCCGCCGTGATGGAGTCGTTCAGGTCCGATATGCGTATTTCTGCGCATGTGTTGGGCCTGGACACCCGGACGTCGGCTGCGTCTAGCGTGTCCCGAAGCCTAGCCGCTAGGGCATCGGCCTGGGGACTTTTTATAAAAACACATATTAAACAAATAAGCTAGGCTAACTAATTGACTAACTAGTGGTTCAATTGAAAAATGAAGCATCGGTAGCTTAGTGGTTAAGGAGGCGGCCTTGCGATTGAGAGGTGCCGGGTTCGAATCCTGGGCATTATACTACCGACGTGAACACAACCTAACACGAGCCATCTAAACTAACCTTAAGGTTAGGAAATATTAGTAATTACGGTTCTAATATTCTTTTTTCAGAAAAAATAGTCTTCATTATAAGTTACTAAACAGGAAAGTATTTATAAACTAAGTTTATAAATAAAATATACCAAAAATACACATCAAGAAAGTTAACGTTTAATAGTACCTATCCGAATGAAGTATAAGCATTATTATATTCACGGAAACGGCACGCAGTTCAAAGATAAATGTACGATACATACATCTCATATAGAATTCTTATTTGTAGAAAGTTCTATTTCATCTGAAAAGATCATACGTGGGGCGCACTATAAGTTTCCGGAATGAATATGAAAAAATACTATTAAAGGTACAAAATTAATTTATTGTTTTTCAAAATAATCTCCCTTGGCGTCTATGCACTTTTTCATTCGATCAAACCAGTTTTGAAAACTTTTGTGCCACTCCTCTGTGGTGACCTCTGAAACGTGTTTTTCATACTCCTCGACAGCCTCTTCTGGTGATGAAAATCGTTGGCCGCGTAATTGGTTCTTAATTTTTGGGAACAGATAAAAGTCACAGGATTGATGCAGGATGACTCATGAGTTCTACATTTTTCGCCTTCAAAAAGTCGTTTGTCTGTCTGGCCGTGTGAGAACTAGCATTGTCGTGGTGCAGGATGATACGGCGTTTACGGTTATTTTTACGGAGTTCGTCAATAACTTCCGGCAAACAAATAGTCGTGTACCAGTCACTATTCACAGTACGACGATTTTCTAAAGCAACAGTAGCCACGTGTCCAGTTTTATTAAAAAAAGAAGCAATCATCCGCTTAGATGCACTTTTCACGCGCGCCACTTTGGTTGGTTTCGGCTCATCTTGAAAGACCCATACGCTCGATTGCTGCTTTGTTTTGGGATCGTAGCAATAAATCCATGTTTCGTCACCTGTTACTATGTCCCACACCAAATTTGACGCACCTTCGTTGAATCTGGTAAGCATGGCACTGCACCAAGTGACGCGGTCCGTTTTTTGAACCTCGGTCAAGTTATGTGGCATCCACCGCGAGCACAGCTTTCTCACACCCAAATGTTTGTGTAGGATTGATTGTATTTGACTCATACCTATTTCTAAGGATGCGCGAATTTCATGGTAGGTCACATGCCTGTCTGTTTCAATCATACGGCGCACAGCATCGATGTTTTTGTTGGTCACAGCGGTGGACGGCCGACCATCGCGAGATTCCTCACTGAGATTGATACGACCACGCTTGAATTCTGCAAACCAGCTATAAACAGTCGTCTTGCATGGAGCTTCATCGCCAAAAGCTGTTTCAAGCCGAGCGATGCTCTGTTGAGCCGTCAAATTACACTTAAAATCGTAGAAAATCATACTACGAAAATTTTCCCGAGTTAAATCCATGTTGATGCAGACACACAATTTTTTAAATGGCGCCACAAGGTAAAAACAAAAGACAGTCAGATGAAACAAACTGTATTCTACAGCCAAAGAGTTCTATTTTCAAATGTTGTAATAAATTTTTAAATATTGTTTATTTAAGTGGCCAGTTCCGGAAACTTTTAGCGTAACCTATGTATAAAATGTAGGTATTGTAAATATAAAGATCTTTAGTCTACCTTACCTAGAACTCGGTACACATTCGTTGATGGATCCCTGGAGTCAACTTTCCTATTTAGGTTGAGAGGAAGTCGCACCCAAAAATGGTTGACTTGAAGCTCTTAATGGGCCTTATACATCCATACCAAACATGCCTACACAGGAGATTTGTCTGGATCTGAATATAACAAAACGAATATCTAGATATTCTGAAATAAATGAAGTCTACATTTTTTAAAGTAAACTATTTTAAGCTGTTTTTTAATATCAGTGAAATAAAATTCAAGGTCAATCCAATCTTGTCCAGTGAGAGTCGTACAAAGCAACTATGGGATATAGCTATTCTCTATCTAATAGTGAACACACAGCCAAAACAAAGAAAAGATGCCCGATTAACGGCAACAGGTTCGTTCCACAATAATTATTATCAACTTACACTTTCGGTGTTGTACAAGTACATGAATTTTGTAATTACCTATTAATAAAAACTAGATGTTTTTTTTTGTGTATTGTAGGTAGGTACTTCTTGTTACAGTAAAAGTTACGTGGCGTAAATGTGGAATGTTCCATTGCTACCTTGAATTACCCAGGGTGGAAGATTTTGACCTTATCTGGAAGGGAGATGTGTGTTAGACAGATTTGATCCTTATGATCGATTGAAAAATTCCTCCCCATCGATCTCTACTGGTACCGTGCCCAAGAGGCTGGCGGCATTACCACGCTGGATGGCGATGCTAATTCTTTGAGCGAGGTAAAGGCCAGCCTTATGGTCACGGGAAGCGTCGATTAGTCGCCCTCTTTTTCTCTATCCCATTTTTGTATATATTGTATAGTTAAGCCTAGTTTTATATAAATTTGTAAGTAAGTGTATATTATAATAGCATATTTTATTTAATGTAATCATCAAAATACAGAATGTTACTTTTTCGAATTTTAGTCTGTTCGATTACCGGGTGTGGAAAGAGAGTTTTCGAAAATCTTTGAAGGCAGTTTTTTTTTTTTAAATGAATGAATATTTCGCTATTTGCAGTTGAGAGTACTTCCCCTCCAGATAAGGTCAAAATTTTGCACCCTATATATTATGTTTTCAGTTTTCATTATTATAATAGATGTTAAAATTTGTTATTAAACCCAGGCACACGGCCCACCTGATGGAAAGTGGTCACCGTGGCCTATGGACGTGTGTAACACCAGAGGACGTGTGTCTCTATCCGCCGTCAGTGTAGAAGACAAAGCAGGGCAAGCCTTTAGCCTTCCCACTGACAGCACAAACTCTTCAGTGAGCTCTGGTTACCCTACTTGCGGTATCTATATCTATATGGCGGAAGTACTTCTCCAGTCGGACAGCTCAATTGGACGGAAATACCGCCGTGTCCTACCTCCTTAAAACTACTCACAAACTAGATAAAATATGATTAGACACTTAAGGTCTAAATATTATGGTACTGATTCGCTGTTAAAAGGTCGGTTTTTACCGCTAAATTTTGCGTCTCATCAATTCTTTCAGCTTTTCGAAGTAACCAAAGTCGGTTTCTGTTCAAAATTAACAGTTCACTCAAAGTCGATCGAGCGAACACCAATAATATAATTATATAAACTGATGAACCTCGATAAATTATTATTTGTTCCGCAAAATTGTGGGCACCAATTTCATTTCACTGCGGTTATCTTCAGCCCAGAAATAAAAATCCTGAAAAATGGTATTGCGATCGGAAACCGTTAAACTTCGAATTTATTTGAGATACAAAGTGTCCTTTCATCGAAGGCGGTACAAATTAGGTACGCGTTATCAAGATATAGATGAGAAACGGCGGGCAGCCCAGAACAGCAAATGTAAAATAGAAGCAAAACTTAATTTACACAAAAGAACGGTATAAGTCTTACTTTTAACATTTTATTTCATTTTATGAAGAACGGGCTAACCATTCTTTGAGTTCACTGAAAACTATACTTAAAAATACTGTTGTAAAACTGGCGCTTTACTAAGTGAAGGTGGATATTATGAAATCTACGAAATAGCTACTATAATATCCGCCGAACGTAATAGAAAAAGACATTAAAACGCAATAACAACGTGATGGCGTTATTGCATAAAAGCTTTACAAGTGGTGATAATAAAAATTCACAAAATAGGCCGTTTCCATGCACGTATTTCTATAGTCGTTTGTTGCCAAAATTGCATTTTGCCGTTGAAAAATGAAATCTCACTTTTTCTGTTCTATATATTAACAGCATATTCCACGATCCTGTTAACAATAGGGTCTGCGTTGTTCGAACTATTTTTTTAGGTATCTATCTGAAAGTTTTATTATGCTTGGATATTATCTTTTTTAATACTATATTATATATTTATTAAATTTGCTTTGGTTCGGAGGCATGCACTTCCATTAATGCAACCTATTACCAGTTTATTATTATTACGAGTCTTGAGTTTGTTACTCGATGCTTTCATCGATATAGTGCACTAGTGCACACACATTTGAATTGTTTGCGAATAAAATAATATAGGTACCGTAAATTGTAGACTTGGAACGAGTATGATACCTACATGCAAACTTTACGATGCAATTATGCGAAAAACTGTCTATGTACATATAAACAGTTATTTAAACAGTTACCCTATGGGGCCCCACTAGTAAAATATAATTACTGCAATGTTCTGAATAACAAAATCAAGTTTTATATTAGCAGTTTTTATATTGCCCATAAGTAACTAAAGTAAACTAGGTTTTCTGTATCTACATCCGTAAACAAATTAAAGCAATTCGATAAATAGGGACTGCATAGAATTTATGTTCCTAAGTAATATGCGGTAGTAGTGGTTTATTATCCTCAAACCTTTAATGCAAGCCCGTCGGCTGAGCGTGCTTCTAAATATTTCACACTAATTCGATGAGTGTATGTTCTGTGAAGTTAAGTTATTAAATTTAAAAAAAAAGTCCAAATAATAGTTACCTAGATACTTGTTAGTTTACCTACTTACATCAAAAAGTATTGCATGATTTGCATGCGAAGTACGGGTGCAATTTAAGACAAACTAAACATTTAACAATCGCTTTATTTCATCTCGAGTCGTGTCAGTAGCTGTGTTCTCTAAGCTTTCTTTAGCTAATTTCAATTTCCATTTTTCTGTTTTACTGTAAAAATCCACCTACTCCCCATGCCGCATGACACGAGTATACCGCGCTACTGCAACTTTGTATTCTCTGCTCATTAAAAAAATCTCAGCCGTTGTGGTCTAAAGTTTTTAGAGCATAATTTGAAAGAGAATACGCTTACGTCACTTTGAGGATTACTTTCTTCTAAATCCTCGATGAGCGTCGTCCAGTCTTATGCAGATCTGCTTCTAGTACTAGTTTTGTTGTTCAAGGATTTTTTTATACCACCTAGGCAGACAATTTCTTATACACTTGCTGTTGCCCGCGTTAATGTCAGTTATTGCGATAAAACATAGGAATATATCCTTTCTCAAGGTTTAAACTACCCCTGCACCATATTTCATTAAAATCGGTTCAGCGGTTTGATGTGAAAGCGTAACATACAGACTGATACTTTTAGTATTTAAACTTAAAACAAACTTAAAATACACAAAGATTGTACAAAGGCGGACTTAATGCCACAGGCATTTTCTACCAGTCAACCTTAGTATTTATAATATTAGTATGGATCTATCGTCACCAGCTGAATATTAAAGGGGTTACACCAAGATCTTTGGCATAAAAAATAACCTCACCTGCTAACTGGTGCTCCTGCTGACCGACAGATGAGGTTTTGACGAAGGTACCTTTCCTGGTGTTGGCACTGAGAGGTCAGACGACCGTCACTCTTACAATGTGTTTCACATTAATCAAATTATTCTAATTATTCAAAGCTCAAAACACATGGAACCCAGTTTCCGAGTTGAAGGCCTCGGATGCAACCAGGATAAACACCAACATGATGATGAAACATCTACCAAAACCAGCTGTTAAGCTGGTTATGATACCTGTTAACGCAAGGTCTATTATTGGCAAAAGATCACTGTGCTCGAAGGGAGAATTGAAAAAACTTTATTCTGCCTTCTGCCCACCTGGTGATCCGTATGGAACCTTCATGGAATAAACTTCACCAAAAAAATGTGACATGACCTTTTGGTGGGACGTAAACAAATTTATAGCAGGCTTGTTGCTTGGCATTAGGTCTCAATAATATGTCACTGGTTTTAGTGATCATTTTGTTTGGTCTCCTAAGTCATTCAAAGACCTGAGTTTTAGTGAACACTATACAGAAGTCAAATCCATGCTTGAAGAGCCCGTAACCACTTTGAATCCACCGAAACTTACCTCGGTGCAGGATATTCAAATTCCTTTATGTTCCTTTATTTATGAACGTACACAATAGAAGCTAGATAGTATTTCTACCTTATATTGTTAGTGCTACTTTTGAGGGGCAACTTACTTTATTACTGAGGAATTACATTAAATAATGACGTTTGACCATCACAACAGAATGGAGGCTATAATATTATTATTGAAATATGAATACCGTCCTAATTTTGTTGACCTGATTCTGTGAAATTCAAAATGTAATTTCGAATACAAATTAATTATCTTCAGTAAATTGTGTTATGATAATTTAATAATGATATTTCGTTGAAAAGTGATATTTACATAGGTACTATTAACTCTATTTATGAACGGCACAATAACTAATGCAATAATCATCTGTATTGTTTAAATAGGTCATCAAATGGTTATCATCAATTCAATCAATTTTCACTTCCAAATACCTGGCCATCATTAGAGCTACTGCGGTTAGACCTTCCAACCCCGTAAGGAAATAAGAACGCAAAAATCTCATCCATTCACTAGCCGGTGTACTGGCTAGCAGATGAACTCGACTTGGGCCCGTAGATGTAGCTCAACTTGAGCTTAGTACATACATACATACATATAATCACGCCTTTATCTCTAGAGGGTTAGGCAGAGGTGAATTAACACCCACATTTAACCAATATTTGTATTCGGTTCCACGTAATAGGGGGTGAGCCTATTGCCATATTCCGGGCATTATTGTTGACTCAAGCTATACATCTGAGGTTGAGTCTGGGCTGTATAATATCTGTCTAATGTTAAACAGCCCTATCCTTGAACTTAGTAGCGCTCTATAACCTCCCAAATAGTTGAAATAGGTATCTTCAGTTTAATAAGAACGAAAAATATATAGCTTAACTGAGTAATCGTATTATAATGAGATAGATTTTTTTCCATGTCTCATTATTTTGTTATCTGAAGCAGATTACAAACCAGGCTTGTAATTGAGGGAAATAAATTAGTAGGTACGTACCTATTTTTTTAAGATAAACATCCCTATCATCTATGTTAAATGCTTAGCTTAGATAAGTAAACGTAAAAAAGAGCTCTAAACTTTTTAAATAAAATATTGACTTTTCTATTTAATAGATAAGTAGATAATATTTGTAATTATTTTATACTGTTTAGAACTACGAAAGCAATGTTTTTGCTTTCTAGTTTTCAACCAGTCGGTTGAAATAGATAACAACAGATTTTACATCTATAGATGTAAAGTCAATTATCATATTACATAATGTCATAGTAAAACCACTGTCATACCATTGACTCTGCAAAAAATGCCATTCAATCAAAAAGACTTTACAGACATGCGTTTAAAGTCCAAATATAACGAAAAGAAGTACATTTTTTTCAGTGACAGTGGTTTTCTTGCCATGACTTAAATTTAGCTGAATCAGGGCCCAGAAGTCGTGATAACCGACATTTACACAGGTAGACCTTCGGGTATCAGCTAGTTGTAAAAAGAAATATAAGATATTATATTTTATATTTCATCTGTCATAAAACAAAACGCCTGTAGCTTATTCATTTCTGTTTATAGCTTCAGAGAGATACCTTAACATAAAATTGTATTTTCTGTTTTCACCTTTGCCAAGATTGGGATGAGACGAATCTGTACAAATTCCATACTACATTTGGCTCGAAGCAACGAAATGGCTACGTATGCTACGCGGAAGTAGTATAAACATATATAAATAGGTATATATACGTATAACAGAAGCTTCTATCTGGGTACCTACGAAGCTCGTTGCAATTTATAAGTAAAACTGCAGATTCAGGAGAAATAAAATACCGAATGAAATAGACGGTACGATTTAATTAGATATAACTCGCCTTCTCAAAACGTAGACGCTATGTTAAGCTGATAAATTGAATATCCGAAGGCACTTAGGGCTCTAAATTGTATTACTTGCTAAACACAACCCAGAAATTTATTAAATAAAGTAGGTCCTCATCATGTGTTGGGCAAAACGCCCATCTCTGGAAGAAACAAACATCTCTCAAGACTTATGCATAATACAAGTAAATCAGCAACAAGTAATTAACTTTCTGTATATTCTGTAAAGGTTAGTTTATCATGGATAGAATGCATATTTTATCATTAATAGTGTAACACTCACCGGGATATTTATCATGTTTTTTATTTGTTTCGAGTAACCAACATTTACTTTCGTTACTGTTACAAGTTTTTCTAGGAGGTAGGCGGTATTTCCGCCCAACTGAGCAGTCCGACTGGGGCAGTACCTCCGCCCTACAGAATACCGCGGTTATAATAACTTCGTGTTGTGTTCCCAGCGGTGAGTAGGGTAGCCAGAGCTCACTGGAGAATTTCTGCTGTCAGTGGGACAACTAAAGGCTTGTCCTGCTTTGTCCTCTACACTGACGGCACAGAAACTCTATGCTTACAGGGTTGGCAGCGCGAGTGTGGCTTCACTGGTGTTACACACGTCCATAGGCCACGATAACCACTTTCCATCAGGTGGGCCGTGCGCTTGTCTGCCACCTAAGTGGTATAAAACAAAAATAAGCGCTATGATCACGATTGAGTTACACTATTATTGTGAATGACCATTTCAATCTCAAATCATACATTATGCATAAATCAATCTGACTTTCTATACTTACACTAGGTAGGTAGGTGTAGGTACATACTTTTATATACGGTTCAAACAGTTACCATCCAGAAGCCCTTCGGCAGTTCATTTCTTTGTCGTACGATAAAGAATTAAAGTGATTTACCTGTACACGTGTTTCCTTCTTACAACTACCTGATAAAGTATTTATCGAGACCGTTAGGAAGGAATGTTAAGATCGTCAGCATCTGCAATAGAGGCCTCTCTGCAGAAGAGGATCTTTAGAACTTCACCTTAGCTTCTTCCCATCCAGTGAAGTACAGTCAAATGACGGGCTGATTTAAAATAAATCATAGGCTATCTAGACAATAGCGTACTACACGCGTACGGCCTCGCTTTACAATGCTTTGTGATTTGCGATCAGATTCAAACCGAATGAATGTTAATATCATCGATATATGATTACACCGATAGTCGGGTAGTGATGGATGTCAATTCCAGTGACACAGCAACTCGTGTGTTTTGTACTCAGCGAACCGGTCACACGTACTGTAATGTTTTAGGAGTAAGTTCTACAGCCACGATACAGTTTCGTTTCCACAAAGGGATTTCCAATAACCAATACGGGTAACATGAACACCATACACATAGTACATACGACAGTACCCATATTTCGACGAATATTCTTGTTTGAGGTTTAATTTTCATTTGAAATGTGTAAGTTGCGACTCAGATACAATCACTGTATAGGTACATATACCTTTGATTTCCTGACGTTTCGGCCAGATTACACGTTACACGTACGGCCGGACAGGACGTACGTACCTATACTATGATTGCGTTAATTCCCGTTTTTCTTTCTTCTTCTTTCTACAGTCCCGGGTCCTTTAAGCGGGCGTGAAAAAGCATATGATGAGGCCGTCAAGCTGAGTGTCACCATTGTCACATGGTATGTGTAAGTAATGGTGACCCTCTTTTCTAAGACTATGCCTTCAGCTTACCATCAGGCAAGGCGAAGTCTAATTGACGTGTTCTATATATATAAAATAATAAACATTAGTTAGATACAATCACCTTAAATTATAAGTAAGTTTATCACTTATTTATCATCATCATAGTGGATCACTTAAATTTGGTAGTTACAAAACATGAAAGAAAAAATTAAAAAACAAGAATTAGATTAACTATCCTTACGAAAGGAATCCGGAATGCGACCCCGGCTTGAAGAGAATTGATCAAGAAATTCAGTAGCTGTTTTTTCATGTCTATTTTGAAACATGTTTAGTGTTTACTTAATCTAATATCAATGTTTCTCTTAAGAGACTAAAGGAAGCAGAGGGTCATCTTGAATTGATCGCGGTTGCATCCGAGGCGCTATCCTCGTCCATAATTTTTTATTAGGCTTATTTTGACTATTGCGAGACCAACTGGCACCTAACCCCTTAAAAGCCTACGCTAAGGCCTCGTCCTAAACCTACCTTGAGCTTAAAACTTAACCGTGTTGCACCTGAAATCAACAGCTCCGCCTTCCATAACTTAGAAATGTAAGATGTAAGGCATGTCGTTTCTACTCTATTTTCTCTGTTATCTTTAAATTTCATTCAAATTTACAAAAAAACAAGAAGGATTAGAAACTTAACGCGATCCTTAGCAGAGACATGTGTATCAACAAACAATAATCGCAGAAAATTCCTACGGCAGTTAGAAAACTTTGTTTAACAACATCGCATCGCAACACTTGCGGTTATGATGTGTATAAGCTCCTATAGGCAGGTTTACTAAGCTGGCAGGTGAGAAAGGCTTGGACCCCGGAGGTGTTACAGGGCCTCAGACACCCAAGTTTATTACTTATTTATATACCTACATATACTGATATATTATGCTCGTAGCCAGATTGTTAGTAATTGACGGTCGACGATTAAGCTAATGAATGTGAATTCATTTGCGTAATCTATTTCGATATGTTAGCGTTTAAATACATATTTAGAGGCTTCGCAAGCTGCTACCCACGTTTGATGCAAACGGTTTTCACTGTTATGGATGGCACACGCGCTACGAGACATCGTTACGATTGTACTGAAACATAACACGATACTGTACTTCAACGATAAATCAATAGGTTGTCCTAGATAAACACTAAAAATTAAATAGTAAAAATAAATATACGCAATGATAGATCGGTGTATTGCGATCGTAACTATTTCTCGCAGCCTTTATGTGCTTTTGTAAATATTTATGAAGAATATGCTTTCGTTAAAACCTGACTGATCATGACTAAAACTCTATTAAGCACCAAATATAACATAACATAAACTCACGCCTATATCCCCGAAGGGGTAAGCAGAGGTGCTAGCACCCACACTTTGCCAGTTTATGTTTAGGTCCCAATGTAATAGGTGGCGAGCCTATTGTCATTAACCGGGCACTTATAAACCTGCGATAAATACACACATAACTTCAAAAAGCATCGATAAGTCATTGGTGTGTGCTATGGTAAAACCTGGGACCGAACGCGAGACCTCGTCTCAGCAGTCCATTACCCATACCACTAGGCTACCGCGGTCCTTTAGGTTAGTATACCTGTAGGTTTATAATTTCATTCAATACAATCCGCTTTAGAATAACTAAAAAAATAAGAACTAAGTACTTATTCGTGAATTTGGCAAGAATATTTTACGTTTTGGCAACATTTAAAGTAAGCTCGCCTGATCTGAGCAGTTAGTTTCTTTTCATCAGTTCTCAAAGCTTTATATAATATACAAGATTGAAAAAAATACGCGTTGAATTAAGAACATCCATCCCTCTTTCAAGACTGGGTAAAAATATTGATAGCGGATTATATTGAAAGCACAACAAAATTTACACAAGAGTGATTTATTTCTCAACAGATTCATATTATAAGTACCTAGGTACATACGTACCTCTTTATATTATGGCTATATAAATAAGATATGATATAAAGTAGTATCAGTTTAAACGCAAATCAAGCAAACAATGCAATCCTATTCAATTGAACAACAGAGTTTACCTTTTGTACATTTTTGTATCTATCGTGTTATTTTTATTACGAGTAGTTTCTTAACGCAATCCAATGTAAAAAAAGTTATTTGGAACGAGACGTAGAAATTAGATAAACTAGTCAGTGACAATCAGTCTTAAAGTAATTGTTGGTAAAACCGAAATTATTAATATAAAATAGTATAATATAAAAAGGTATTCATGATACTTACCTCAATAGTATAACGTCTTACATTCGTGTTTTATGCCGGCCCAAAGTAGCCCTTGATATGTATAGATTCCTGTGCAAAAAAAGTACCTATATTTACGTATGATTGTTGTAATTCAATTAAGGAAGACATTGTTACTCCGGCACATCAGTTACCCGAAACCTCGAGGCCTATGTCAATCTTTATTCAGGTAAGGTTTGAAATTGGAATTGTAATGCTTAAATCCATTTAGCTTTTTAAAATAGATGTAGCCTGTAATGAAGGTAATAAGGGCAAATAGGGATATTTTTCAGACCAGATCACTCCCAGTAGAAACATTTCGTAAACATTTCGTAACGTTAAAAAAAAGGAATGTGCTGAATAAGCAAATTAGGGTATTGTTACTTCAATCTAGTAGGTACTACCTACAGAGTTGCATCAAACATTGAAAAGTTGAACTACGAGAATCCTTTAAAAAAACAAGTTTGTGAAGTTTTACTTCATATGCGTCTCGTCCTTTAATCCACTAGCGTGAGTATTAGGGTAACTTTTCAAACTTCTATCGGTTATACTGGTGTGACAGGCGTCTGAAAGCTATCACTACTTACACTGATGAAATTTTCCTTGACCAATGTGTGCCACAACTGTGACATATGGGTCTGATTACAGTGATTACATGTCTTCTGATGCCACAAAAACACATAACTTAACCAACTTTACCGACGTGCAAACAAAAATAGATTTTGATATAGTTTACGTGTCGGAAGCTTACATGAATGTTACACAATGAAATTTAATTATTTTTTACGAATTCTATCGCGAATAACTTATTATTTGGTATTCTACATTTCATCAATTATAACTATGGTTGCAAAATATAATAGAGAACTAGTTTATTGTTGGGAACCGGGTACTTTTTGACCGCTGCCACACCGATTAAAAATAGCAGGCTTTTCATTTTAAGTCTATATACCTTTTCCTTTTCCATAAGTCACCTTGTAGATACAATACCGACAGGAAGAGATAAGATGGCCCTCGTAATCTTCTTTGACGGGAATCACACAAACTGTTCTAGCAATCAGAATGTGTCTAATTTTCCAGCGAGTAGAATATAGAGCATAGGGCGCAATAAAATAAAAGTGCTCAGCTACAGACTAAAATATTGAGCTGGAAATGTTCTTCCAAAAGTGCGTTATTACGTGCTCTGGAATTTTATTGTAACTGTAACGGTATTGATATCGTCGCTATTAAATAGTTATTAGATACGCGAAACGTTACGTTACGACTGCTTCTTATCTTCTAAATACAGTAGGTATAACAAGATGTATAATCATTCAATTAGGCTAGGCCTATGATATTTACAGAATGATAATACACTTGTAAAGATTCAAATACCAAACCATATTTTCGATTCAGAAGTGTTCTTGATGTTTATATAAGTAGGTACGTAGGTCTTCACACCGCTTAATAGTAGAAAAATGTGCCTACCTAATTAACACCATTATAGAAAACAAAGCAACAATTTCCAATCCTAAAATGGCGGTCACCAGCTAGACGGCCTCAATAAATGCTTTTCACGCCGCATTTAAGGGACCTGATATTTTTAACGGGTCAAACCCAACTCACTTTCCGGCTACTGTAAATCTTGCAGTAGTGCAATACTCACAAATATCGAGTAATGACACTCAGGAAGTCGCAAGAAAAGTTAAACCACCAGATAGTTTAACTTTTCTTGCGACTCGCACGCATTTAACTAGCATAGACATATCTTGGAAGAGTTAGAATTTTTTTTAATCCACTTTCCTAGTTACCAAACGGGAGCAATATAAAAGACTGTCCCTATAAAAGAGAAAAAGCACCACGGATATAAACATTATGGGTCCTAAGTAAGCTATATTTTAAATTCAATAATGTGTGTTTGGATGCAATGCCGTTGATGAACTCAAGATTGTTTGGACAATGAGTTTACATAAGTCTTTTTGATACGGTAAAGAAACGACCTATCAATTTGATAAGTCCTTGATTGATTTTTTTTAAATAAAACACTGTTTTGAGACCTTAACATTAATTACACCTACTACCTATATTAGAGCTAGTCCGAATCAGAGGTTTTTGTTCAGAATACATTGCGTGTCTCTCTCCAGAAGGTAGTCCCAGCATGCTAACCACCGCCACCGCTGTCTCGTTTGTAAACATGCGGTTAATCCTTAACCATGAAATACTGTTTTGTAATTTAATTATTTCTATGTTTTGTACACAGAAATAAAAAAGTAAATTGTAATGATGAATTATATGAGGCGGATGACTTAAGAAAATTATACGAAGCCAAGCCGTTTCAATGGTGTATCATGCAGATTTTCTGACTTTTGACTTCGACTTGATTGAAGACCATAACAATATTATTATTTAGGACTAGGACATGTCCAATAAGGCTCTTAGTTCAATTGGTCGATGTATGAAATACCTTTAGAAAAGTACTGGTAATGGTCTTAGGTCTCCTCTAGACGAGTGGCAATTCGTTGGACAGCGTACTGTAGAATGTAATGACGAATGCATGAGATATGACATTTATGACATGCGTTGATGACTATCGTAAACGTCAAATCCGTCTAGAGGGGCAGATTGGAAACTGATATTTTTCTTTTTAAATTTTTAAGTCCATTATAACAACACATATATAAACCTCCTCTGGGTTGGCTGGGGTGCGAGAGATATGCCTGTCAACCTCACCTTCGGCAACCAAAAACGACCCACAGGCGGCGTGCGTTTTGATCGGTTTGAGTCCGACATAACCTCTTCCACCGGCTCCGGTGGGGGATATTGCGCACGTAAAAAAAAATATACACCTTTAATTTATAAATCAGTTTGGATTATATTTTATTAACTAGCTGTTGCCCGCGGCTCCGCCCGCAAGCGCTTCTCGCTTAGTGTTGAGTCAACACTATTTAGCATAAAAAAATTCTAAAATAAAAGTAGCCTACGTTACTCTTTATTACATAAGGTATCTGCCAATAAAGACTGTCTGTCTGTCTGTTTGTTCCGGCTAATCTCTGAAATGGCTGGACCGATTTTGACGGGACTTTTATTGGCAGGTAGCTGATGGCATAAGGAGTAACGTAGGCTAGTTTTATTTAAAAAAAAAAATATGCACAATAGCGTTGACTCATCATAAAGCGATAACCAACATCCACGCGGGCCGAGTCGCAGGCAACAGCTAGTCTTATATAACTTGCATCTCAAAATCCTTCCTTAGGGGATGCCTACGTCATAGTAGCTTTATGTGTGCAAAGTCTCAGCCCGATCGGTTTAAAATTGACTAAGTTTCATACAAACTTTCATCCCCTATTTTTTCCCTTGGGGGTAGAATTAATCAAAATCCTTTCTTAGCGGATGTCTACGTCATAACATCTACCTGCATGCCAAATTTCAGCCCGATCCGTCCAGTGGTTTGGGCTGTACGTTAATAGATCACTATGTCAGTCAGTCAGTCAGTCAGTCACCTTAGAGATTTATATATTTAGATTTAGTACACGTTATTATCCATCGATATCCCATCTAGTACATTATTTCGGTATTATTGTATATATCGGTTGCTTATAGTACATAAAATAACGCCACCAATCACCCAAATGCTGACTTCAAATTGCAAAGAGCGACTTCAAGATTTTCAAACTGGTGTTATTTCAGGAAAGGAGCAGCCAAGTTTATCTCTAAATCATACTTAACTGAGACAAGAAACATCCGACTGTTAAAGTTGTGTGCACCCACGCCATATTCGCGCCACAGGCCAAAACGCGTTAGTTTCATCACTATGCTTCGCAAGGCATTCATTCAAAGCGCTAGCTAAAATATCCCTCTCTATTTTCTCCGTTTCCTCTATTTAACTATCACTGAGAGTGAGAGATTGGCTATATAAAATCTAATATTAGGTATCGCAATATTCATCAATAACGCGCTACTTTTTGTAGCTGATGACTTTATAAAAAGGCACATTAAGTATCTCTATCGATACCTACAACTATTAAAATTTCGTACAGTCTTTGAGTTCCGTAACCTTCCCCCATTCGCGCCTCAAACCCAGTACCTAGTAGGTAATATAATGTATTTATATAACATATACAAAACATTTTTTTTACCACTTTGGTGGCAAACAACAGACAGACAGACAGAAAACATGTGCAAAACCAAGGGAGACACACTCGCGCTGCCAAACCTGTAAGCACAGCACTGCTGCCAGTGTAAAAGACAAAGCAAGACAAACTTTTGGTCTTCCCACTGACAGCACAAAAACTCTCCAGGGAGCTCTGGCTACCCTACTCACCGCCGGGAACACAACACAAGGTTATTATGGCCGCGGTACTTCCCCAGTCGGACTGCTCAATTTGACTGAAATACCGTCGTGTCCTACTTCACATATACACATATAATTTATAAACAAATATATAAAACCTACTAGAGTCATTGGTCACCTACAAGTCTTAGATGAGTAGTACACTAGTAATACACCATTGATATACATAACTATGTTAGGAACGTACAATTTGAATAATTGCCCTGTGAGACATGGATATTAATCCAATGTCTCACAAATGGCCAATCAGCTCTATATGCAATCACATGAGTACTGTTAGAGCTGTACAAGTACTTAGAGTATGACAGATATTAAGGCTATAACACTATTTGGAACATGATGTAATAACTTAGTTCAATGTTGATGATGTATTCTAATTAGGAATCTAAAAGAATCAATCAAAGAATCAATTTCATTTCTTCAGCTTAGGTACGTAAAAAGCACATATGAACGTCAAAATTTTACAATTCTGTCAAGAAATAGTATAAAAATATTAAATAATGTAAAAATAGATCATTGGAAAATGATTCTTTCGCTGAATCAGTAGGTTAGTTCTACCGAGAAGATACCAGCAAGAAACTCAGAAAACTATATGAGAATTACATTATCTTTCTTTTTTAATTTGCTTTAGTTTACAATTTATGGTGTGCGAACAAGCAAGAGACTTATGTTGACCACGCATTTACATCATCAAGATACTCATCTATTTTTAAACTAACTTAAGTACCTACCTATCTTTACTCCATTTAATTATGAACCATTCGGTTCGGTACTGTGTATTTTATAGTATGTTTTATTTAAAAACTCAGTTTATTAATATTTTTATGTTTACAAACTCATTTTAAAGACTAAAACCGAAATTGAACCACTAGTCTACTTAGCACTAGTCAGTTAGTTAGCCTAGTTTATTTGTTAATCATGTGTTTTTATAAAGTAAGCTACAGAAATAGAAGCTTATATACGTTTACAACATAGTAAAAACATTCAAGTTAGGTGCCTACACGTCCAAAACCATCCAACTTGTTAGACTAAACATTGCCAGCCTCTAGGCGTCCAACTGACGCTAGTACACGATCACGAACACAAAAGGCTTTATTGACGCGATGTTCTGTAAGTTCCAGATACAAAATTATCAATACCTATGTACTAGAGTGTCCCAATTTTTTCGAACATCTTTTTTTGTAACACATACCCTTTGATTACGTGTGGTAGATGTATATATGCTCTCTGGTAAAATTTTCAGCTCATTCCATCAACGGGAACCCGTGCGGACAGGCATTTGAATTATCCCCATACAAATTGAATGGAAAAAATTACACATACCTTTCAATTCGTTATTGGAGTGACTGTTTTTATGCAAATTACACTTATTAACTTACTTTTCTATGACAACCATTACATCATAAATTGCTAAAAAGATATTTACTTGGTTGGTGATATAATAAACATATTGGTAGGAGGTGCAAAGTTACCTTCAAAATGATATGTTCTAGTGGTATATTTTAAAGTTTACAGGAAGAAAACCTTAATAGTTAGTGAAAATGTAAATCTTTTAGATAAAGGTTCAAATATCAAATCGAGCAGTACCTTACTATATCAAACAGTTAGTAATATCTTCATATCATAAATAGCATAATTTCAAAGGAAAATGGCCCTTGGCGCTTAGAACATCGCTCTGAGCTTTGCAAACCTGCTAATTTCCATCTTTGTGACTCGGCGGTGACTTGATCTTTCGGATCAGAAAATTAAATTTATTTATTTGAATTTGAATTAAGTATTATTTAAAAATTTAATATATTAATCCTTATAAAATAAATATATTTATTTATGAATGTTTAGACGTATTTGTAGTATAATTTTGTAAGTTGGTATTCTCAGTCTACGATAAAAATTAAAAGAAATATTAGTCTATCAAAGGAATTATAAAGATACATACCTTTAGCAAATGTTAATCCATAAGTAAATAGATACCAAATTAAGACACATTTATCCCCCTAGGTCCAATCGTTAGTAGAATAGAGTAGACTAGAATAATAAATGTATGGGAATGACACGCGCTATCTTCTATCTAATTCACGAGATTAAGGAGGCACGCTGCACGACCTTAGGGCTCGACCAATAAATGAAGGAGGTGCCACCGGGCACTTTATCCAGTCTATAACAAACCCTGATTGGTATCAGCTATAATACTAGTTCATTGTTGTGAAACAGATTGCTATGTTGCAGTAATAAAGACAAGAGAAAAAAGAAACGAATTTTCAGTACCTCCATTTCATGGTGGCCAGTGACATGCCATATACGACCTGCGATACGCAAATGCAGGCCATTACATCCTTTGAAGTTTGCCAAAAATCATAGTACTGTACAAGTGTACATATTAAACCTACAAAATAAAATACATATTTGCTTGTAAGTTAAAATCGGTTAAGTTTGATCTTTCTACCGGTGTATCGCAATAACTGGCGATTATTTCACGTACAGATGAGGCGTTATTGAATAACTAAGTAGGTATATATATTATATAAACTGTGCCTATGGTAACAATTTTTTAACTATATAGCATTTTAGTTTCTTGCTCTTTACGTTTTCATATCAATTAATGAATTGTGATCGATGTCAAACGTAATACCTCAAAACAATACAGAAAACCGACTTCAAATACTAAAAACTATAAAATAACATAATAAAGATGAGAGAAAAATTACTGAAGATTTACCGGCCGGTGCCTTGTCTGAGAGGCCATATTATTTCAATTGATTGCATCATGTGGCACTGGGAGTGAGAACTCTTACTCCCAGGGCCGCCACCAGCTCCCATCTCTGTGTCTCCCACGCCAAACACTCGGTAAGCGTGTGCAGCCCCGAGTCCTCACTCGCGTCGCAGTGATGGCACTCGAACGTTGGCTCTTTCTCCATCCGACGCAGATACTGCCCGAAGCACCCGTGCTCGTTGATCATCTGCGTCAGACGGTAGGAGAGACTGCCGTGTGGCCTTTCTAACTACTCCCCCATGATGGGTCTTACCGCCGCTACTACAGACCGCACCTTAGCTAGCAACCTTACGCGAGCGGGAAATTTCAGTATAGACCGAGACAGAGTATTGTTTTTGGACACTGTGCAGGATATGCAATTATCGTTGAATGCGGCTTTTGGTTTGTTCTGTATTCATTATGCACTTAATAACTTAAACGAGCCATTCATGCTATACATCATCAAGAAATTCTGTTATCTGCCTCCATAGTTCAAGACTTGGTAATTCTAGCACGACCTTGACCATTGTAACGTCGCGTACTGTGTCACAGGATGGTCATAAAACTAGCTAAAAAGCAAGTAGGTAGCTACCAATAAATAGTACGACAACTGGCGGTTGCACACAGGCGGAGCCGCGGGCAACAACTAGTAGTTATATAAGCGGATAGTTTTTAAGTGGCAATTTAACAGCAACCTTATCTGTTTGGACAAAGCTTGAAATAGTATGCAACAACACGCAGCGTTTTTGAATAGCGACAGTCAGTTCTACTAGGGTAGATCAGCGTTTTGTGTAGTAGATATTTTGTTAATAAAATAGGTAACAATATCAAGGATTCTCTCGTACTGAACTCACTAGTATGTGTGGATTTCAAATTAGCCAGTATTGCGATAGACTTGAATGGCAAAAGTTCAAGTAGAGATTAAATGTAACATAACATACATAAACATAAACTCACGCCTATATCCCCGAAGGGGTAGGCAGAGGTGGTAGCACCCACATTTCGTCAATTTATGTTTAGGTCCCAATGTAATAGGTGGCGAGCCTATTGCCATTAACCGGGCACTTATAAACCTGCGATAAATACACACATAACTTCGAAAAGCATGGAAAGTCATTGGTGTGTGCCATGGTAAAACCTAGGATCGAACCCGAGACCTCGTCTCAGCAGTCCATTACCCATACCACTAGGCTACCGCGGTTAAATGTAATAGTGATAAAAATAATTATAACGAATATATAAGTGGTAGTATTGTGATAAGTCAGCTCGTCTCTTTCGCAATGGAAGCGCAGCGTATTCGATGCTACCGTGGAACCTTATAAGTGCACTCGCAACAATATCTCAATTTTGTATCGACTCGTCAATTTAATTGAGGACAATAGAATACTGAACGAATACAATGCTTCCAATTTTCAATTTGAAAAGCAAGTTTTACAATGCCATGTTGCATGAACTCAACTTAATATAATAAAAGCGTCTGTGGCGTGGCGGTCGTGAACGCGGCCGCTATGCAGGAGGCGCGGGTTCGATCCCCGCTCAGTGCAAATATTTGTATGCTTGAATATGGGTATTTGCATTGGTCCAAGTGTTTTTATGTATAATATGTATGTATTTACAAAAAAAAGTATTGAAGTAAGTTTATCCGTATTCTAGATTCCATAACACAAGCTAGATAAGCTATGCTTACCATGGCGTTGTGTGGAATGTTGTAGACCATTAAAAAAATAAAAATAAAATATATAGATCATAAATGACAAATTAAAATAGGTAATATTCTAGGATATTACTGCCTACATTACATACTGTACAGCGCCCTTATCTTGGCCCAAATTAGGCATTGCTTGTAATTGTAACCCATAGTTCTAAAAAGCAAAGTATTGTACAATTTATTTCGTAATATTATAAACCTACGCAAATAGCCATTTATTTTGCATATTATGTTCTATTCAAATATGCATATAAGGTTATATTACGGATACAAATATTTGCAGTAAGCTCTTTTCTTGATGCTATTTATACGATGTTTTTTTGTTAAAACTAGAGTTACAGAAAGCTGGTGTCGTTAAGTAGGTAGGTAGTATAAAACAAGAAGTACCTAAGCTAGAAAAGAGATTACTTCTATGTTATTTTTTTTATAATTAATTAATTCTCATCAAAATATATTCTCACCGTCTCTTAATTAAAACTGAGAATGATTCACTGAGATAACTTTCTAAATTCACCATTACACTTTGATAACATTTCCTAAGGAGTGTGTATCTCACGATTTGCAACATATAAGAAATAAAGAAATCGGTTCACTTAATAGATAAAGAATAAATGTATATAAATATAGGTAGATAAAATAGTTCAGAGACAGGTTGATTTCTCTTTTTTGTAGAAAACGGTTGAAAAAAAAACTCTCTAAATACTAATATTGGTATAATACAATACAAAAGTCCAAAGTAGGTAATATTAATCATGTTGACATCGTTTGCGTGTCCCATCTCCATTTGAAAGTGAGAGAAACGGGATACTTTAGTTGGCAAAAGTTTGATCAACCATCGTCAATTCCAATGAAAATAAAAACAAAGAGACGACACAAATAAACAGTCGGGGAAACTAATATCATTTTTAACCTTGACAATATTTATGGGGGAACCGAGGTTTGGTACTAAAAAGAAACTTGGCATAATACGTATAAACGTAACATTACATAATGGTGACAGTACAATAATTTGTTTTCTCGATAGATGTGTGGCGCGAACGAGTTGACAAAAAATTTAAATTAAATTAAAAGGTGACAAATCGCGCGCGCTTGCGAATTCTGCACGAAGGACTTATTATAATGTTACTCTAAAGACGCGGCTATAGGTTATATTTTTCACAACAAAACACTGTAAAGATCTCTATGGTTTTTAAAAAACAAATTCAGTATTTGAGATGGAAAAAGAAAACATTCTCTAAGCGGTCAAACATTTAACAACAAGTATATTACTACCATAATAACTATCGGAAAGGTTGGTTTGGTTGCAAGATCTTAAATATACTCAAACTGAAATTCTTCTCTTCCACCTCATGTAGAAAGAAGTGTTCCTTTAACGTCACCGTTATTTACATCCCCATAGACATACACCTAACACACTCACACATAAAACACACAAATGCATACTCAGTAAGGTAGCGAGAACTCACTGGAGGGTTTTTATGCACGCACATACACACGCACACACCACACACACACACGCACGCGGACACACACACACACACACACACACACACACACACACACACACACACACACACAAACTCACACACACACTCACACACACACACACACACACACCTACACACACACACTCACACACACTCACACACACACACTCACACACACACACTCACACACACACACACACACACACACACACGCACGCACGCACGCACGCACGCACGCACGCACGCACGCACGCACGCACGCACGTACGCTCGCACGCACGCACGCACGCACACCACACACACACACTATCTTAGACATGTTTGTATAAGGAATATGGCATCAATAAAGTTATTATTATTATTATTATGTTCTACAAAACCTTCTTAATAGTTAACAGTGTCAACAGCAGGGTATTAACCGACGGAAATGACTCGATAAGAGAGTAGAAAAGTGTGAATCAAAAAAATAGGTATGTACAAAACACGTGAAAACGTAACTCATAGGGATGATTAAATAGTCATAACATAACATAATATTAACTCACCCCTATATACCCGAAGAGGTAGGCAGAGGTGCTAGCACCCACATTTCGCCAGTTTATGTTTAGGTCCCAATGTAATAGGTGGCGAACCTATTGCCATTAACCGGGCACTTATAAACTTACGATAAATACACAAATAACTTCGAAAAGTATCGATAAGTCATTGATGTGTGCCATGGTAAAACCTGCGATCGAACCCGAGACCTCGTTTCAGCAGTCCATTACCCATACCACTAGGCTATCGCGGTGTTAAATAGTCGACTGTGCCAAAACCAAATAAACATAATAAAAAACAGCACCAGCAGTGATAGCCAAGTAAACTTAACATTAATATCTCGCTCCTGTAATTCAAGTTTGAACGACAAACACCTCTGGCTTCTCAAAGTTCATATGCGTAAAGGAAATTAATTATGAACTTGCTTCAACTGTGAAATAAAACATCGAGACAAAAGCTACATACCTGTCTTACTTGAAAGTTCTTCACTTCGTTATAATGTTCTCAAAGGTTTATAATGTCTGCGAATACAATCGAAATACAGTTTATTATACACTAATTAAAATTAAATTGTCACTGAAACTTTTTGAATGAACAGTATTTATGTGATAAAGTATAAGTATTAAAATGTACGAGAAATTAATAATTTTAATACAGGGTACTTGTAATTTAATTAAAGATAGGTACATTACAGACAAACCTATTCGAACCTGCATGCTGTAACATTTTCGAGAGTATTGTTTATTAAATATTTTATAGAAAAGAATAAGTAATTAGGAATATTAGTGTATAAAAGTCACTGTGATCCACTTAATTATGAATTGCTATCGAATAATCAATGATACTATTAAAACATTTCAACGTTGATATTATTAAATGTTAATTACACAATCAGTCAGTGACAGTCAGTGAGGTAAAGTAGTTAATGAAAACATGCATTTCAAAACAGGATTGTCTGTCTCTGTCCTTTTAGATTAATCACTTATAAGTGAGCATGTAATGACAGCGATGCTATAGGTAGGTGTATTCCGGTTGGATTGATTAAATTTTAAAATATTAAGTTAAGACATAAGCTGAGACAAAGCGTTCATTATAAGAATTCTTAAAACGGTTTCAATTTAAGATTTTTCATTCTTACTAACTTTGCAGTAGTTCTGCTAAATGAAGTTCCTATTCACAAAGTTTATTAAAGCTATCACAGCAGATATAATGCTTGGGTGTAATCCAATAAATTCATTTTAAGACGGTGGCGTAGGAAACAGTCTAATTTCTCTAATTACTTTTCGAATGTATGTAATAGCATTAATGTAGCATATGTTACGTTCACCAGATATGTTACATTAATAATAATGTAACAATAAGGGGTATAAACGGGGTTTTCGCGTTTTTGGTCGATATCTCCGTTTCTACTCAACCGAGTGCGACCAAGCCTAACCAAGATCTTTCAAATAAAAAGAACGCATCAAAATCCGTTTAGTATTTTTGCGTACGACAAAGAGACCATAATTAAAAAAATATATTTATATGTTCAGTATCCTCAATATAACAAGAATTATATTCTATTGTCTGTGATATAACTTCCCAAGTATTTTTTATACCTCCAATACCTATACAAATACGAGCCCTTTACAATTATATAATAGGTTGTAGCTGTAACTATTATTTTTATCTACTGTCTAAAATATTACATTGTAACATACAATTTATCCACAACAACTTATCCATTGCCTAATTTACTGGGCACATTGCAATTACGTAATTGATTTATATTCATTTAACTTTTACTTACGGCATAATTAACTAAAATAAAATAAAAATATTTTTTTTTATTTCATTTCACAATTTTTGTACAAGTAATTTTTGCAAGAATTAACATATAAGCTATTTTGATGCTTATGTTTGGAAAGAGGTCATGAGTTGAACTTATGTTTTTTGGAGTAACGGCTTTATAGATTGAACTAGATTGTAAAAGGTCTTTGGAGTGAACCTTAAATGATTACAAAATGTCTTGAGATTTAACCTTATCACGTTCTTAGGTAGATTAGATACAATACTGACCGTCGCATGTCGTGACAGTTCACATTTATTTAACATTAATTATTTTATCATTCTGTCATTTTTTATGTAGGTGTCCTTCTGACACTGCAAATAGTGTCTAATACGTGAAGTTCCACCCTAAATAAATATCTATGCCCGTCAAGCATCCAAAGTCTGCACTTGCACCATCCTGAAGTCCGTTCTTCTCTGTAAAATTTGGTTTATTTGACTTTGATTCATCGTTAACGTAACGTAGTCCGCCTTAAGATTGAGAAGTTCCAAGTTCGAATCCTGGTCATTACTAAAACTACTGACATTACCCCACTACTCATAACACCAGCAATAGCTAAGCTGAAGAGGTTAGTGAGAACATTAGTAATTCGGTAACATCTTTATTATAAAGAAATGATTATTTTTATTCATTTTAAATAAAAATGTTAATAACTGATAAACAGAAAAAGTTATAAAGTACCTTGATGGTATCAGTTAAAAAACTTCTGATGTATTTTTAGCACCCTGTCACGTCACAGACCCCGGATTTCCAGATGCAAAAATAAACACAATAAATGAGCTTTACGGTCTCTTTAAACACACGGATTTTCTTTCATGCTTCGGAAGTCCAGCCGTGTGGAATGTATAAAAGTCATATAAGGAAAAGATTAATCGAGCGAATTTGAATAAAAGTCCTTTGAAATGCGACGCAAAGAGTTCGCATGACCAAAGAAGGCCTTTGTGGTGAATGTTGTTCTGAAATAAGTACCTACCTACCTAGGCTTTAGGTATTTCAGCCGCTGCATAAACTTGCAATTGGCGAAAACAGCGATAACGAAAACGGAAACTATGTTACAGTTGATGAACTACTGATACGAACTTACTCTAAGCTAATAACACGTAGTATTTTAGGACGTATCTAGGCTGAAAGCATAGCTTGTATTATAGATTCTATTTTGGGAACTAAATATATTTATACTTAAAATAAGTTGGTTTAAAGGATATGCCTGTCAACCTCACCTGCGGCAACCAACAACAACCCATAGACGCCGTGCGTTTTCGTCGGATCGAGTCCGACATAACCTCTCACACCGGCTCCGGCGGGAGAGGGGTGTAATCGTGGGGATTTTTAAATAAGTGCCCACTTGGTGGCAATAGGTTTTTCTTTTCACTTTATTTTACACCAAGTAAGTACAGAATATACGATTAAAATCTTAAAAAATACGGCAACAGTACAATGGGTGGCCTTATCGCTCTAAGTTATACTTTCCAGGACTTTGTCTACCCTTTCGGGGATTCATTTGAAAACTAACAGAAAGTAGACAACATTTTGAATTTCGTAAAGTAGAGAACCCCCTAAAACAACCCCTGCCCCGGTTACCCCGTGTTTCAACATCAAAATAAAATATCAAATAATAAATTGAAATGCTTTATAACGGCCTTCGGTTCGTAAGATACAGGCTTAAGCACTATATAAGAATCTCAATGAAGTTTAGCCTTTAAATACACAAAACAAATTAAAACCCAGGTAGGTACTACGGCGAAGGAGAGTTCTCAGCAGACGTTTAAAGTTACTATAAGTAATTAACAAACCACGTGAACTTTCCGTTTGAAATACGAGGTGAAAGATACACAATACGGAGTATCTCAACACACCGGGTTTACTCTAATGGATTAATCTGTATTACATAATGAGTTTCTATCAACAACTAGGTATACAAATCACATGTTAATTTACAGAGAAATTTACCTACGAACATTTGTTTTAAGGCGCAGTCTTGCATCAATTTAAGAGGCCGTGTCATAGATCTCAATATTGCATCTTTTTGCTATTTTAATAAGACTGATGAATGTTTTTTTTGTTAGTTGCGTTACTACATATATCCGAAATTCAGTTTGAAATTATTATTTGTCTCTTGTCTTTATATTTTATAAATATGATATAGTTCTTAGGATTTCGTACCTTACGAGAAAATAAAAACCCTGTCAATACCATTTCTTCAGGAATGCGCGGACGTATTAAGTTAAAATTTATATTGGTGGACCCAGGTTTGCAACGCCATAAAGCTATAAACAAAATCAAACTTCTATACGTCAATGCCATAAAAAAATACAATATGGACGTAGCAATATGCAACACGATAACCGCGACTCCATTTTCCTTCTTCGACCATTGGGTATTTGAAAATTAATAAGAACTAAATTTCGGTTTAAATGTCGGTAAGCACTCTGTATATATTTTGAAAATTAGCCGAAGTATCTATCTAAAATTCTAAATTTGAAAATTATAAGGTTTTGATAGAACTTATGATTCGAATATGTAAGAACCGAGCACCAACGCATGAGCGTCAGGATTCTGTTTGCACATGTTACGGAAAATAAAATTAAAACTTCAAGTTTGTACAAATCCTCGGTGCGATAGTCCAACTCGCACTTGATCAGCTTTTTTATATATTTTATAACCAGATGTGCTTATAATATTTTAATTGTACATAATTCTTATAGTTAAAATATAGTAATCACGATTTTTATATCTATACTTTTGTACCTACCTATACTTACTAACCAAACATTCTTACGTATAAGTACTTAGAAAGTTAGAATTTCTATTCTATTCTTATCATTTTATATTTTTCACATTTTTTTAAATTGAAACTAAAACACTGTGTTGAACTCTGTGGCACTACATTCCATAAAAACTATTTGGTATTATTAAATTTAGATATACGTATAGTTATATCATAAAAGAGATTGAATGTATGAATTGAATATTTTGTTTATTTGAAAACCTACTGCCTACATTTGGACTGCGCCTTAACAGTCAAGTAGCTTAAATGTTGACAGGCGGCGACGATGGCATATTAAAAATGATAAACACACTTGTAAACGTCGTTTCCATTGTGTAATTAACGAGGGCAAAGTAAGTAAAAAGCGTTTATCAAGCAGTTGCGACCACTCGGTAGTTTAATTAAATTTTTAATTTATTGTGAAGGAGGTCGCGTGTGGCGCCCAGCGAGCGCTCGCAATTAGCTCCTATCTTAATCTAATGTAAGTACGTACACACTATCTACTTAGAGATGAGGAATGTCTTTGGTGAAATTTCATGTTTTTCCTTTAGGTTTAGTACATAGAAACAAATACCTAACTCACTTACGTAGGATTGTAAGCGAGTTGTGTGCCAGTAAATAGATGATTAGCTTTTCCTATTTAAAAACTATTTTATCTAGCTTTTATTGAGGGGTTGTTCTCTCTATCCCCCACTGATTTTGTTTTAAATATTATATATTTTGTTATTATGATATGATATTTGTTTAAATTACCCCAACGTCCCCTACGGATGATAAGACTTTAGACGCTACCGTTAACTATTCACGAACTATTGCCTTCTAGTTTATCTACCTGCTTATCTATTTATTTGCCACTTCCGTCAAAAATACATAAATCCAAGTAAGTAAGGAGGTAGAACACGGTGGTATTTCCGCCCGATTGAGCAGTCCGACTGGGGAAGTACCTCCACCCTACAGAATACAGCGGTTATAATAACTTCGTGTTGTGTTCCCAGCGGTGAGTAGGGTAGCCAGAGCTCACTGGAGAATTTGTGCTGTCAGTGGGAAGACTAAAGGCTTGTCCTGCTTTGTCTTCTACTGACGGCACAGAAACTCTGTACTTACAGGGTTGGCAGCGCGACTGTGACTCCTCTGGTGTTACAGACGTCCATAGGCCACGGTAACTACTTTCCATCAGGTGGGCCGTGTGCTTGTCTGCCAACCAAGTGGTATAAAAAAAAAAATACTATTTCCAGCAGTGGACTACGATAGGCATAACTGATTAAATACTAGGTATAAATGTGAATTATGTGCCATTGGTCTCACTGCCATAGATACCGAATAAAAACTTGACAGCAGATACTGGAATCCAACGTAAAGGGCCTCGCATTTTTGAGATTTTGCGCAAGTGAAAAAAAAGGGCCTGCGGGTGACGGGTGAAGCCACTCATCAAGGCGACCCATGTTGCGCGCCTCCCCATACCCGGGGACTAAATTGAGGACTCCGTGGTTACCACACTTGAAGAGGGCCAGCTAGAAAGCCCTGGGTTGGCTGGGGTGCGAGGGATATAACTCCAACAATTTCAACGGAATTTTTAGAACGATAAAAAACAGGTTCTGATGTGTCGCTGTAACGGGATTAGTTCACGTGGGCGAAACTACGGCCAACAGCTAATAAGTACTAGGTAGACTTAATCACAAACTATATTTTATGTGAGAGGTGAGCTTGATAGCATAGATGACCTTTTTGGCTATAAACTTTAAGTATACTACTTATCTTGAAACTACGTGACGCGACGCTACGTTGGCTTAATTGGCTGAAGCATCGGATTTGTGATCCAGAGGTCACTGAACACCACTGACGTAAACCAGTAGATTATTGCCATGGCAGTGATAACTTTTGCAAGTCACTACGGAATATTTGCAAGCTTTAAATGGAGAAATTGTCTTTATATTCATTGCCTATGTAAAATGTTGTCGTCAAACTCCCAAATTTTATGACGATTCACATCACATAAGAGAGAAATCATATCCAGGGTAGTATTCTAGAATGGTAGATAGGTACTCAGTTTTGAATTTAGATTTATGGAGGACTGACTCAAAATGTGTCAAATCTGTCAATCTGTTGAGTAAATCGAGAATCTGCTTTTTTGCTCTCTATAAATATTCCATGCAAAAAAAACTGGTCAAGTGCGAGTCAGACTCGCACTTCAAAAGTTCCGTACAAAATTGTATTCATAGATGAGCTTATGCAACATAAACTGCAATATATTTTGATTGCATTAACTTAAACATTTGATTTTTGCATAGTTTCAAGACGTTACAGAAACAGGTCTTGACAGACAGTCGGATAGGCAAACGAACAGATGGACGGGCAACGAAATAATTACTTAAGGCCCTGTATTCTTGCAAAAGTAGGCATTTATCGCCATCCCGGCCGGTCGCAAAATATTACGCGCGGCCGCAGTGACGGTGAACTCAGTGTTGACCCCGCCAGCGACGCAGAATAGAAATAAACAGTATGAAAACTTGGTTTGACTTAAAAAATTAAGTGCAGTTTTTTTTAACTTCATTTAGTTTCGTGAATAATTTAAGTAAGTAATAAATAAGAAATTAAAAAACGATATGAGTTTACATTTTTTTTATTTCCAGTTTACATTATAATAATAATAATGTTTGTACATTTACAAACATTTGTTTGAAATGATGTCAACGGTTACTTTATATCAACGCACCATTCGTCGTCGACTGGTCATTCATCCTTACACTTGGGCACATAATTGGTTACGTACTGAGCGGTGTCTGAAGAATTCCCTCTCGCGAACGATTTCATTGTGGACTGAACTCCCTGCCGAGGTAATACCTAGGGATTACAGTATGAAATTCTTCAAAAAGGTAGTGAACAGGTTTTTAAAGGGTTGGCAACGCGTGTTTGATTCCCCTGGCGTTGCAGGCGTCCATAGGCTTTGGTGACGTTTACCATCGGCGGCCCGTATGCCTGTTAGCGGCCCTGGTGATATAAAAAAACAAAGCGTCATTTAGTCCTAAAGCTAGCAAATGCTTGAAATATGGATACAAGACATCTGATTTTCATTTTTAAATTATTTAAGAACTCTTCTTCTGCTTTCTTGAATTCATGTAAATCCATATGTGGTGCTGAGATGGCTGGACCATAGTTAAGTTATTTCTGATTTATTTCTTTTAATTTTCATTTTTTTTTTACCGGATGCTCGAAGTTCAGTTTACGTTATTGTGCTCTCCTACTTTCAATTATCTTAACCCTCCCTTTAGGGATTCTCTTTAAAATAGCTTTTTGGATGGCTGAAAGTGCGGACTTGCAATTAAATGAAGTAACAGCTGCTGAGCACCTTCCTTGGTAACCTCCTTTTAGTGCAAAATTTATTAGTTTTCCACCAATAAATTTGGCGATGACACTATTAAAACACTCAACAGTATTTGTGTCAACATCCTCGACTAAACTGCGCGATTTTGCTGCAACGTTTGAAACGATCGCATTTATTCTGAACATGAATGTTGAATTCTGGATCTTTTTGAGCTCTTCGTTGTCATTTTTATTTTTCGTACAATAATATTCTTGACACATTGTATGGTTGCCGAAAGCATGTGCTACACAGTTAATGATATCATTGTGAAGATTTGATATTGCTACATTATGAGGATTTCCAGAGGTTTTGTGGTGTCTTATGGATTGTACAATTGATTTCGGCATCGTCAATTTTTTTACGTTTGTATGCATTTTACGATGTGCTAGATCATATTTTGTATCTAGGGTCAAACTACTACTGGTAATTTTTTTGCAAAAGTTGTTATTCCGACATTAAATTTTTTCGACGGTCACATTTTTGGTCTCATACGGTCTAGCTTTGAGGATGGCAGTGAAAGTCTCAAGTGTCTCCGTCTTCTATCATGCGCTCATATATGATGCCATACATTTAGATTGACGCCTTGAAACCTTCAACAATTATTTCCGTTTCCATGGAGCTTGAAGAACTTTCATAATTTCTAAAGCATTTGTGTTTAATCGGTGATGTTTTGTTGTGCTCAGCTTGAGCGCATACTAAGCAATATTTATTTTTTATCCCAATATAAAGGACTTGTCCTGTTTTTCTGGCTGCTGCGCCTGATGACGCTTTATAGTTCGTGCCGTAAGATCTAGCGCACCATGATCTGTCAACGTAAACATCAATCAAAGGTATGCCAATTTTAGTTCGACCTTCTGCAATAGCGATATCTTTCTACATTTGAGCTGCAGCTTCCATCGAAGTACCTGTCGTCTCTTTCCATTTTTCAAATACTTCATCTTCTAATTTGGAATAGTATTTTGCACTGAATAGTGGAATGTCCATGGCTGAACATAACTCCTCAAATTGAGAAAAGCCTATACCGGAAGCCACTATTCCCGTAGTGGCAGCTATATTTAGATTGACTTGTTCTTTGTTATTAGGGTCTTCAGAGGTAATCAAGCAAATATGTTTGCACATAGGTATTGCATTCAAAACGATACGCCGATAAAACTCTTCGTAGCTTTTCACTAATTAGACGGAAGTTACCTAATGTGCAATTAAATAGATTATTATGACGAGCTTTTTCTTGTAATTCCTGTAAAACAATTTAAATCAATACTTCGACGTCCCGAAACAGGCTGAAATTCATCTTCTTTGTTAATTTCATACTCTGCGATAAGAGGATTTTCTGTCTCTTCGATATATCTGAATCAGTGAAGGCAAACATTACATTATTTTACTTGTCAGGTGGTATATTGTGTAAGCTTTATTTACAGTTTTTAATGTTTGCACAATGCTACTAAAAATTGTAGTGTATATTTTATATGAAGTCATGCTGGTTTAACTATAGAATGGAGTTCGCCTATGGGGACGGAGGTCAGATAGCAGTGTCGCCATGGAAATAGCTGAAATTCAAGTAATTCTGACCAGTTAGCAGACCCTAGGTCCTAAGCGTAAGTCTAGGGCAACCGGGATAAATGATAAAGTGAAGGAAGGAAGTCTAATTTAATAAGACATTTTTATCTAATCTCACCCTAAGTGCGTAAAACCTAGTACCTACCTATTCAGATCTATGGATAATAACTTAGCTATTTTCAATGGAATCCGCAGGTAGCAGATTTAGTACTGTGGCGGTATCTATGTCAGGTGTTTGAAGCTGCCCCATAGACCTACAATAAAACGGAGTATCTATTAGTATTTACTTATCATTTGCAAACGATAAGCAGATGTACCTACTGATATAGATAAAATATGAATGATCAAAAATCGTAAGTAGCATCCTCAGCAGTTATACTGATGTTCTTATACTGTGGCGCTATGAACGTAATATTTAGGTGTGATATTTTTTAAATTACCAATCGGAGATAGAAATGTAGTGAAAAATAACATAATATAAAATATATAAAAATGATAAAATAATGAAACATAACATAATTGTTTTAATAAATTATATGAATATTTACTTACTTCTTCACATATCTTTGGAGTGCATTCTTTTTATTTGTCATTTTTATGGCTTTACGCGACTTTTTTCGCTTGCGTTGTTTATTGCCCATATTGAATAACTTGCAGCAATTTGTTATGAATACGTAAAACCGATTTATTGGTGCACAAATACTGTCGCTATAAAAACTGACACAGGTCCCACGTCGGTAAGCGCCAGCGCGCGACTGGCGCGACTGTTCGGGCCTCAGCGGCATGAGCACTCGTGAATTTTGTAGGTATTTAAATATAACTTTAACAATTATTTAATAATATAGTCAAAATCTGCGAAAATGTCTATAAATATGTAGTGGCTTTAGTTGAGTACAAAAATTTAATAGAAAACATCAGTAGTTTAGTCATAATATTGAAAAAACATTATGAAAAGGGGTAACTTTGGGATTTTTTTCTATCGAGTGAAGTTCATTAGACCTGGTAACTGAATGCGAATTTGACTAGACTAGATCCTTAACTACTATATATCTTTTTTTCGAAATTTAAAACGCTTTTTTCTATGATTCAGATGGTTTAAAAGAACTCAAAAGTTCGGCCTCTGCTGGAATACCTCGCCTTAATACACTTTATTTGCGGGTGCGGCAGCGGGAGCGAAGGAGGATCGCAAGACAAGCTGCCCACGTGCTGAGGCAACTCGAGTGTCGAAAGTCAATGAATGACCTCTGCGCCCCATGAGCGCAGACCTGGGAGTGAAGGGTGAACCGGGAACGAGTTGGGGACTAAGTAGTCCCCACACCCAAGGAGGGCCAGAACGCAAACTAATAACAGGAAAGAAAGCACCAGCTATGTGTAATAATAGAAGCAGATTAGTTTGGTGGATTGGCAGGTGGACTGTTGTCTCTGCCTACCCTGGAGGAAAAACCGGTGTGCCTTGTGAGCAAATGTATGTATATTGACTTTGGAACATCACAAATAGTGTTGTGACATTTCTATATGCAGAGTCAATCCGGAGTATTGGAGCAAGCTTTAGATGCAACCTTGGCACTTGAATTTTGACGTTGAGAAGAGAACATGACATTGATATTGTTATAACAGGTTTAGTATAGATCAACTAAGAATTACAATATCATTGCCACCTGATACATAAATCACATTTTTATTGTTGATCTTTATAGAAGAGCCAACTGTGATACTATGCCTTACAGTAAGCTCTTTAAATCTTGTTAGGCATACTTCACGCTCGTCGAATAATTTAACGTGTGAGATAGCAAGCATTAGAAGGCGCAAATGGTACTCACAAACACGCATCTTTGTGTGTAAATATTTTATTATACAACTAGCATTTCCCCGCGGCATTTTCGTCGTCGCTTATCCCTTACACATGTGGGAGCGCGATTTGCTCTTCATATTTTATAGGGGATCGTAAGCTGACGTCTTTTAGATGCTTCAATGGTACAAAGACATGTATGTGTGTCGATATTGCGTCTCAAGAAAACTAGCTTTGTATTAATATTAGTTATTACGTTACATAAAAAGGATTGTTTTATTTGGTAAAGCTGGTAAATTTGTAGGACTAAATATATTTTTGGATATGGTTTACAAACTATGGTATTATAGTACTACCTGGTTGTTTGTGTGATAATAAAAAAAACGGTTGATATCTATAAACCGAATAAGAAGTAATCGAAGACTTTCATGCGAAGAATTTCATGGGATATAAAACGATATGAATAAAAACGTGAAAACTCAGTTTACTTGAAAGCATTTAGTACTGATGATATATTGTAAAGTCAACTTTTACTACGTAACATAAGCTCACGCCCATATCTCTGAAGAGGTAGGCAGAGGTGATAGCACTAACATTTCGTCAATTTATATTTAGGTCCCAATGTAATAGGTGGCGAGCCTATTGCCATTAACGGGGCACTTATAAACCTGCGATAAATACACACATAACTTCGAAAAGCATCGAACAGTCACTGGTGTGTGCCATGTTAAAACCTGGAATCGAACCCGAGATCTCGTTTCAACAGTCCATTACCCATATCACTAGGCTACCGGGGTTTCTCAACTTTTACTAATTAGAACAATAAGCCGACCTCAGGCTGGCAACTCGGAAATCGCTATTAGAATGATGATGATGATGATTGAAAGGCTTAATAACGGGAACGGGACATAATCGTCTTATGCGATTGCATCGCATTAACTTCAATAACCTTAATATCGAGCAGTAAGTGCCTGTTTACCTGGATTGATTGAGTTTGAAGCAGCTAATTTTAATTCAATAGGGCTACATTTTATATACGTAACAGATCTCTTCCATCTAAATGATAAGGGATGCCAATTTTCGAAAGAGCACCAAAACCCAGATGCTGTCTTATAAATTCGTTGCGAGCACACTCCATTAAAGTGTGGTAAACATTTCCAGTGACCGCACAAAGCACTAGGGTAGTCCACTTTGCGCATTAAAAATGCAAACACATATGTTGGAATGTATCTAGATTTCTCGAAATGCAAACTTAGTTGTCTCGAAATGGTGGTTTGACGTCGTAATTGGTGACATCGTGCGAATAATCTCACTGTGGGGCTGAATATAGCATAAAGTGAAAAAGACAAGAAAACAGACTCTGGGCCCGAGACCGAAACTTCAGATGCATCCAGGATAACAAAACCACTGTCATAGCACTAATATTATAAAATTTTAGACTTTATGAAAATACGCTTAAAGTTCAAAATTAAATGAAAAAAGTACATTTTTTTTTATACCACTTAGTTGGCAGACAAGCACACGGCCCACCTGATGGAAAGTGGTTACCGTGGCCTATGGACGTTTGTAACACCAGAGGAGTCACAGTCGCGCTGCCAACCCTGTAAGTACAGAGTTTCTGTGCCGTCGGTAGAAGACAAAGCAGGACAAGAGTCTTCCACTGAAAGCACAAATTCTCCAGTGAGTTCTGGCTACCCTACTCACCGCTGGGAACACAACACGAAGTTATTATAGCCGCGGTATTCTGTAGGGCGGAGGTACTTCCCCAGTCGGACTGCTCAATTGGGCGGAACTACCGCCGTGTCCTACCTCCTTAAATTAATTTTTAAATCGCTCAACAAGATGCCATAGTCTTTACCAACATGAAGGTAAACTCTAAAATTAAATGTCATATTTTGCAGTGACTCTGGCATAACAGTAGTTTTGCCATGACATAAAATTAAGGGGTGTGGGGTCCAGGATGAGAACTCGGGACCTCTAGATCTTAAGGTCGACCCCTTAACCGCTAAACTACCTACGATATCAAGAATTGATTCCTGGCTACTATAATAAGTTTGAAGAAAATTAATCGTACTATTTCCCATCACATTGAATGGTTTGCTTAATGCTTATTATACGATTGCGGTGAATCAAGACGATAACGACAGCTCAGCCTTGTCAGATGTTTTAGCAACTAACTGACGAGTTCGGTAAACCGACCAATTAAGGAGACTGAAGGGTGGCGACTTAATCCTTCTTAACGGTATACCGATGCCTAACCGAAGAGGACTGAGGCCGGATAACCGTGTTTTAGTACATTTGATTCTAACACACGCTTTGGCTTACCCTTTTTTTTTTTTTTTTTTTTTACGTGCGCAAAATCCCCACGGATACCTCCCCGCCGGAGCCGGTGGAGGAGGTTATGTCGGACTCGAACCGACTAAAACGCACGCCGCCTGTGGGTCGTTTTGGTTGCCGAAGGTGAGGTTGACAGGCATATCCCTCGCACCCCGGCCGACCCAGGGCCATCTCTCACGATATGGCCCTCTTCTCGGGTGTGGGGACTACAGAGTCCCCAACTCGTCCCCGGAAACGGGGAGGCGCGCCACGCGCGCCACCGCCGCGGCCTGCTTCTGCCAGGGTGACAGGCGGCTTCACCTGTCACCCCCAGGCCGGCGCTCATGGGGGGCGGAGGTCGTTCATCGACCTCCGACGCCCGAGTTGCCTTCGTGCGCGGGCAGCTTGTCTTGCGATCCTTCTGCCGCTCCCGCCCCGCCTCCTCCTTCACGAGCATTACTTGCTCGCAGAAGGAGGCGCCGGCCGCCCACGCATCCGCGCAGCGAACCATCGCCGCGAGCAAGGTGGAGAGCGTGAGAACCCTCACTCCCAGGGCCGCCACAAGCTCCCGTCTCGGTGTCTCCCACGCCGGACACTCGGTGAGCGTGTGCGGACCTGAGTCCTCGCTCGCGTCGCAGTGATGGCACTCGGACGTTGGCTCTTTCTGCATCCGACGCAGATACTTTCCGAAGCATCCGTGCTCGGTGATCATCTGCGTCAGACGGTACGAGAGGCTGCCGTGTGGCCTCTCTAGCCACTCCCCCATGATGGGTCTTACCGCCGTTACTACGGCGTGCCCTGCGCTTGGTTGCCCAAGTCGTCTCTCCCATTCCGCCACCATTTCCCTGTGGAGCCGGGATCTCACGGCCCGAATTTCTTCGGGCTCGGGATCGTGACCCCGCTCCCGCGCCGCCCTTCGGAACCGGTATAGCGCCGAAAGGCATCTCGCTTCCAGGATCCATGGTGGGGATCCGGCGAGGAGATTCGCCGCGTTGAAGGATATCGTGCGGTACCCCCTTATGATGCGGCACGCCAACTTCCGCTGCCGACGCTGCAGCAGAAGCATGTGCCGATCACTCAGGGTGTCCGCCCACACGGGACACCCGTACAGGGCCATGGACCGCACGACACCCGCGTAGAGTCTCCTGCAGGAGTCCTCCGGGCCCCTCAGGTTGGGCAGTAGCCGCGCCAGAGCGTTGGCTGTGCCCGCCAATTTGGGGCCCAGACTTCGGAAGTGCTTCCCGAAGTCCCACCGGCCGTCGAGCACGAGCCCCAGATATTTCATCTGGGGCTTGATGCCGATGAGAGTGCCTCCCACTGTGAGACTGGAACCAGGTGGTGGCGTGCGCCGAGGTCCATGAAAGAACATGGCCTCGGATTTATGCAAAGCCACCTCAAGGCCCAGCCGCCGGATCCGTTCCACGACTTGAGCAACCGCGGTCGTGGCCCTCAGGATCGCTTCGCGGTGTGTAGCCCCGCTCGCCGTCACTAGCGTGTCGTCCGCATAGCACGTGACGGCGGCGCCGTCCGCAAGCTCACCGCGAAGCACCCAGTCGTATCCAATGTTCCACAGTAGCGGCCCGAGAACCGATCCCTGTGGAACACCGCACGACATCTCACGCCGACCGACGCCGGTCGCACTTGGGTAGATGACGGCTCTCTCCGTCAGGTACGCCCCGACTATGCGGCGGAGGTAGAGAGGCACACCGTGGTACACGAGTGCCTCCCTGATGCAACTCCAGGGCAAGGTGTTGAACGCGTTGGAGATGTCCAAGGACACCGCCAACGTCACCTCACCCCGGGCAACTGCCTCCTCCGCCAAAGTCCTCACGCGCATGATGGCATCCACGGTGGACCGCCATCGGCGGAAGCCATATTGGGCATCCGCCAGGTCCGGCCCCCTACCAGAGAGGTGCTCGACGAGGCGCTTCGCAATAACTCTTTCAAAGAGCTTGCCCACCTCGTCGAGCAACACAATGGGCCGGTAGCCGGACGGTTCGTCCGCCGGGCGACCCTCCTTTCGGATGAGGACCAGCTTCCCCGTCTTCCACATCTTCGGAAACTGGCCCCGCTCCAAGCATGCGCTGAGGAACCCCCTCAGTCGGGGTTCGAGACCGTCTTCTCCCAGAGCTAGGACCCACGCGCGGCCTGGAATGCCGTCGGGTCCCGGGGCGGTGCTCTTCTTGGCTCTAAGCCTTCGCACCGCCAGCTCCAGTTCTACCCAAGTGACCTCGGGGACTTCGTCGTCAACTACCACACTGGGCGCCACAGGCGACCGAGGTGGCGGAGTCATCTGCGGCGGAACGTGTTCCGCTCGCGCCGGGAACAGGGACTCGACCACTCCACCGAGCAGAGCTGGCTGGAGAACCCGGGTCAACGGCGGGGCCCGGGGGCGCAGCTTTCCTCTTACCATAAGGTAAGGCCGCCCCCATGGGTCCCGCTCCAGCGTCTCCATGAGCTCCTTGTAAGCCGCGGCTTTCGCCCGCTTAATCTCCGCTCGGAGGGAATCTCTGGCCTCCCTGTATCCCACATGAAGCTCCGCCACTCGGGGCTCCGTATCTGCGGTTCGGCTACGCCTCCTACGGAGTCTGGTCCACCGGCGGTGCGCGATCACGCAGGCTTGCCGTAGCCTCGCGATCTCCGCAGACCACCAGTAGACCCGACGCCTCGGACTATAGGGTGGTGCCCTAGGCATACCCGCATCGCAGACACGAGTCATGGCCTCCCGGAACCACGCCGCCTCATCGTCGATATCGACAGGCCTGTCCGGCGCAATGGCCCAGGCCTGTACGATGGCGGCCTCCAGGAGGACCTCCCGATTCAGTCTCCCAAGCACCCAGCGTGGCTCGCGTGGGGCCGGTATGACCGGCGCATCACCCGCGGGGGGGGAGACATCAAACCGAACGTATCGGTGATCCGCCAGTGTCTCCACCCCCACAACAACACGCCAGTCCCGCACACAGTGCGACAGCGAAGCGCCTGCGAAGATAGGTCGATAATCGAACTGCGCTCCGCGGCCACGAACGTGGCTTCGGCCCCGCGATTCTGGAGAACTAGACCGTGATTAGCGGCCCAGCTCTCCAGAGCCCTACCTCGTGGGTTCGTGTGCCGGGACCCCCAGGTCACTGACCAGGCGTTGAAGTCCCCGAGCACAAGAACCGGATGAGGATGACAGGCGTTGACGACGTCGGTCAGTCGCTCCAGCGACTGCCGGTACTCCCCTATGCGTCGGTGTAGGCTCGGCGTGAAATAGACGGCCACGACCGCAATCTCCCCCACACGCGCCGCTACGATGCCATGCCCCCTTGCCACGACAACAGGGGGGGGGGCACCCATAGCGGCGTTGTACACCAGTGCCGCCGACCCGTCCAGGTCGACCACCCAGGCAGGCCCAAGGGGCCGGTGAGTGTACGGATCGGCGACAGCGGCGACGTGTATGGACCACTGTGCCATGCTCTGGAGCAGAAGACCCTGAGCATCGGCACCGTGGCCCACGTTCGCCTGCAGGATGCGGAGCTGGGGATCCATTATGGAACCATCTCCGCATCCCGCCGCGAACTTTGGGTGGAGCCCCCGCCTTGCGGCTTCGGCTCCCCCCCGGTGCAGGCCTTGCTGCCAACCCTATGGTCGGCCGGTTTGCCCCCCGCTGCACACCTGAAACAGTGCAGCGGAGCTTCGCATCCACCGGCCGTATGGCCGGGTTGGCCACAGCGGAAGCAGCGGTCACCGACCGTCACCGCCGCCGTGCACTGCACCCCCACGTGGCCGACCGACAGGCACCTAAAGCACCTGGTCGGTCGAGCCTGCAGGAGCCGGACCTGCACCCGCACCACGCCTCCAACGGCGAGGAACCCCCGGTCGGCAGCCTTTTTGGCTGCTGCGATGGGGCAGCCGACAACTGCCGCCCCCAGTCCACGGCGGCCGAAGCGGATTGCTCCGACCTTCACCGCCTCTAGGGGGCGGCCTCACGGCGGAGCAAATCCGCCACGGTGAGGCGGATTTGCTCCGCCGTGATGGAGTCGTCCAAGTCCGATATGCGCATTTCTGCGCATTTGTTGGGCCTGGACACCCGGACGTCGGCTGCGTCTAGCGTGTCCCGAAGCCTAGCCGCTAGGGCATCGGCCTGGGGACCGCTTGATGCGCCGGGGATCTCGAGTAACCGAGCACCCGTCCGAGTGGGTTTCACCCGGATGGGGCCCGGCATGTCGAGAGCCCGCATGTCGACGCAGGCTATCGCCTGCGTGACAATCTGGGCGTACTGCACGCCCCTCTCCGCCGCCTCCGCCGTCATCGTTAGGACGACGGCGGTTGAGCGGGGAACGCGCAGCCTCCCCGGCACTCCCCTCGCAGCAGCCTCGGCCTTCCTGGCCTTTTTGGCTGCCTTCCGGAGCGCCTTGCGCCGCTTCTTGGAGGCTCCGGCCACCTCCCAGCCTCCCTCCGGCGGGGAACTTGAGGAGGCAATCCCCGCCGGGGTCCGGGCCTGCGCTGGGGCTGAGGCTAGGGCTGGGGACTTCTTCCCCTTGCCCTTCCCCTTCCCCTTGCCCTTGGCCCGGGCACCCTGGGAGCTCCCAGCTCCCACTTCGAGAGCGACAGCGGCTCGAGCGACCGGAGTGGCAGGAGCGGCAGGCGCAGCGGATGGGCTGCAGGCCGGCTCCTGCGGGGCCGCCACCGCCGGACCGGTGGGACCGCTTCTCACCGCTCCGGCGTACCCCGTCGGCGGCGCCAAGGGCGGGCGGCGGCTGGAGTCCATGACCGCCTCCATGAACCTCCGGGTGCGCTCCTCCTGCGTCACCTGCCACCTTCGCTGCTCAGCCAGCGCCGCCTCCTGCCGCTTTTCCATGGCAGCCATTGCCGCCATGCATGCCGCCAGTGGGTCTGCGGGCCTAGCCGGCTGCAGCACCGGCGACTCCAGCCGAGCGGGCTGTGCCAGTGACACCGGCCGCACCGGTGTCTCCGGCCGCACCGGTCGCACCGTCGGCCTTGACCGCACCGGTGTCTCCGGCCGTACCGGTGCCTCCGGCCGCACCGGCGACCTCGACCGCACTGGTGACAGCTGCGGCGCCGATGGCACCGGCCGCTCCGGCTGCACCGCTAGTCGTCGCCGCGCCGACCGCGTCACGCGCTCCGCGGGCAGCCCGGCGACGACCTGACGGAGGTTCGCCACTTCGGCCGCCATCCTCTCCATCTCTTTGCGGTGCTCAGCCGCCGTTCGCTCTACGCTGTTGAGGAGCTCAACTTGCCTCCTGCCAAGTTGAGCTCGCTCGTTCCGGGACTCGGCCAGCTCCGCCTTGAGCAGCTCAAACTGCTCGACGAGGCGCGTCGCAGCCAGCCGAACCCGGTCCTCCTCTGGCGTTAGAGGTCCAGAGCGGGCCCCGGCCAGTCTCTCCAGGGCCTCCATCACGTCACTGGACGTGGAGCCGTCGGTACGAAGCGCCTGCGCCGCCGAGACGGAGGGACTCGGCGGCGCCCCCACATCTTCCCTGGCTGAGGCCCGTGAGGAGGCGGCTTTGGTGACCCCACCCTGCAGCTTTCGGCGGCTAACCGCAACCTGCTTGGGTGGGGGGGGACGCATCATCTCATCCCCACCAGAACTGCTGGAAGACGAGTCGGTCAGGGTCAAGTCGAGATCCGACTCAGTCTTATCTGGGGGGATGATTTTTTTTCGGCGGTTGCGCTTCCGCCGTGCAGATTTCCGGGTCTGCAGACCCACCGGGCTGTTCGCCCTGCTCCTCTCAGTGGCGGTGTCGAAGTCTTCCGACACCGTCCCTGCTTGGGACGCGACCTCCGCGTCTTGGTGCTGCGCGACCTCCGCGCAGACTGTTTCGCTTGGTGGTTTGGTTTTTTTTTTTGTTTATGTTTTTACTATCCATTCTAATCCCACGAGTGGAGACGATCTAAAATACACTTCCCGGGTGACGCTCATTCCGAGAAGCGGGGTAAATACTGTGGATTTCCCCAGGTTTCCACAGGTTTTAATCGACTTCGCTGTCGGGTTTTTCAGACTTTTCCTTGTCGCGGGCCGGCCAATTAAGGCAAGCCCCGCGGCCTTCAGAATATCGGCTTCCCAAGTGTGGCTAGCACTCAGGTCGTTGTCGATATCCTGGAGGTTACGCGACGCGGGAGAGCAGCCAACTCTCCCAACACCGACGGTGGCACGAATGCCTGCCAGCCTCTGCGCGAGCAGTAGGCCGGCCCGTCCCTGGATCCCATGGATCCTTGTTTCGCCCCCATGTCCCCTCTGAAAGCAGAGGGATACCGGGAGCGACAGGCTAGCCCTAAAAAGGGCTGTTTGGGATGGAAGGGATTCTACGAATCCTTTCCCGCGGGCCTTGCAGGTCCGCCATACCACGACCCCCTCAGGGTCAGCTAGCCCTAAAAAGGGCTTGTCGGGTTATTTGTCGACGGCTAGTAGAGCTCCTTCTCCTTGGAGTCAGAGTCTACTAACCGTCGTCCAGGGTGCACCAGCCTCCCCGCTTCCGTTCCCCAGGACCGCGGTCCAGAGGGAAAAGAAACAGGTAAGCCAACGTGGAGGTTACCCAACCCGCACCCCTTTGGCTTACCCTTGAAATTTAGTTTAGAAATTTGCCTTATATACATATATTAGAAAAGTAGGCATACCATGAAACGGATAACCACAGTTGTGGACCGAAGCATCGGGACCACAATCGGCTAAGCTGTACCCAAGAACTTAATGCTATATTTTTGATTCGTGTTTCGCACGGGCTCGATATTTCGAAAGTACCTTTCATGGTAACTCTCATCGTGTCAAACTCCATCATTATTGATATTTTACGTCACCTCCAATCGAAATTTACACATAATATATATATAATACCTGAAGTATTACTTGAGTAAAGTTACATGAACTCCAGGTGATCAAAGCTTGGATAAAGTAGATAGGTATAATACCAAATGAGAATACAAGGCATACTTTTATCAATTTAGTATGGCATAAAAACACTTACAAACATTAGAATATAATAGCTTCCAAGAGAAAAGCTGATAGAAAATTCGACGTACAAAATTATACCTGGGCAAATTAAAATTAATTTTAATACTTACCTACGTAATTTAACTTCTTCAATATCTGTCTCAAAATATTAGAAGGTTATTAACTGAGAGACGTTCATTTCGTACCTATGAATTTACTTGATTTAAGTTGCTTATTATTTGATTCAAGGAATCTGTGTTTTTCCGGGTCCGGATAATTGTATTGACTTAGCAAACCATAACATAAACTCACGCCTATATCCCCGAAGGGGTAGGCAGAGGTGCTAAAGTACCCACAATTCGCCAGTTTATGTTTAAGTCCCAATGTAATAGGTGGCGAGCCTATTGCCATTAACCGGGCACTTATAAACCTGCGATAAATACACACATAACTTCGAAAAGCATCGAAAAGTCATTGGTGTGTGCCATGGTAAAACCTGGGATTGAACCCGAGACCTCATAGCAGCAGTCCCTTACCCATACCACTAGGCTACCGCGGTTACCATATCAAAATAAATAAAACTTAATAAAGACGCTAACTTAAATTGAGCTGAGATAGTAATTAAACTATACCTATTTTATATTTATTTTATAATCCAGCATTCGCATTTTAGATTTAGTACCTACCTAGCGCAAAACTGCGCAAAAGCAAAGAAGAAATAAAGAAACATCACATCACCATAAGATTAATGTAGTCCATAGTCTCACTTAAAGGAAAGAAGAAGATCTCAGATCGAATTTCCGTCGAATGTAGCGAAGATCTAATGCTGACCGAAGAATAATACTGGGCAAGATCTGTAGTAGGTACTTATCGAGATTTTTCTGTAGGGAGAACATATTACTCTACCCCAATCAGGCGAGTCTGCATTCAATCAGAAAATTTCATTCCATTAAAATGAGTAGTCTTTTCACGGTTGGCCATCTCTTATAATTCAATTATCCCCGTCTGTCATTTTGTCCAGTTCTAGTTAAAATACTTGGAACAGAGCTTATTTGTTTTTTTTTTCGTATAGTAACACTGTAACGCTTTCATCATGAAATTTTACTTACAAAGTGTATCAGAAATTTAGAAAAATAGGTGAGTAAGATACATTTTAGCCTGAAAACTTGTACTGCTCTTTAGGGATAGAAACATAACTAACTTTACGTCAACGTGAGCAAACCCGTGGGTAAAATTTAGTGTCCTTATGTTATCATACAGAGAAGTGACTCACTCTCACACAAAACTTTCAAAATGGAAATATAAATAATAATAAATTGATGAGATACGTGATACTAAAGTCTCCGATAGTATAAAATTTTAAGGAAGAAATGTACCTACCTAGATTGCTTACACTTATTGAAATTAATTGGTTTGATTACCAAGTCGTTCTGTGAACAGTTGACCCTTGCTACCAACTGCCTGCCAACGAGCACCCTTGCCACATTTTTCTGGTAGCCTTAATCAAATCTGGCATTCTTTAAACGATACTCATGTATCTTCTTATTTTAAACAACCCTGGATGTTTCAACAAAAAATAATGACGATCTGTTCTTAAAAAAACGCTACTACAAAATTTTCCCCTTTTTCTCATCCTTTTTTTTACTAAGAAGTTCACCTTTACGATGATGATCGTTTTTCACAACAGCCTATGAGGAATTATGTTCAAGATGTTTCAGTCAAAAATCATCAAGATCCGCTCATAAATAATACGACAACAAACATAACCCTTTTCTCTCCCATTTTCCCTCTTATCAAAAAAGCTCTCGACAAATGTTGTGTTTTAAATTAAAGAACATGTGTGTCAATTTTACTGAAATCTAGACCGGAACTGACAAACATACATACGGACAAAAGCAAAATCGGCCACTTTGTCGAAACGGAGACTCTCCCTTGCTTTGCTCATCGATCAATTAATCTATAGGAGCATTTGAGGATATGGAATATTTTCACATTATCATTATCGTCAGAGCGTTATTCCTGCTTGCATCTAAATCTTGTACTTTGGAGCCCGGGGTCCGATATCCGATATTTCTTCCGATACTCTTTCTCGTGATATTGATTATCTTCGCTTTTGCGGGCGCAACTATCGTCTAGCCACCTAATCCCCAGAAAAAAGTCGCTCTAAGACCTCGTTCTGTCAGTAAACATGTCTTATAGTTCTTGATGGGGTCTTTATACTCAAACATCCACTTATCCATCCTAGAAAGAGACGTCACTGAACAGATATACCTAATACCTAGTCGGCGACGTACTTAATTCTAGTAAGATTAGGCAACGCTAATAAATGTATATTTCCTAAACTAGCCATTTTTTTAAATGATGCTGGAAATCTTAATTACTAGTATTCCCATTAACTCTTCCTGCTAAGCTCAATTGCTTGTGTTAGGAATGGGTATCGGTAGTGTAATGAATACGATTCGAACCCGGAACCTCTCGATTGTTGCGCCATCTTATATACTGAACAATAAATCTTATGAAAGGCCTCTTCTTTACTACCAAAGTATTGCAAGATTCGAGCATAGAGCCGAACGTTCCCGGTACACCGAGCTTGACTTTGTGTCGTAAGATCGGATTCTTGCGACTAGGCATACATATTGCTAATAAGTACTTCCATAGCGGAACACCCCGTCAGAAGGACACCGTACGCCTAAATATACGAGAGTCGTATAAAAAGTAGAGGTAGGCAGGTATTTTTGCGTTCATTCAAAAACCTATTCCAAAAATCTTTTCTAGTTACGTTTCAACACTAATCCTGGCCACATTTCAAAGTGAATATGCAGGTCCACACAGTGACCTCGATACGGTCCATTGCAAACTTAAATCGGTATTACCTAAATCTCCTTAAATTGAATTCAAATAATGAAAATTTGTGTCTTCATTCATTTCCGAAGTACCTAGGTATCTAACACGCATTATTTCGTAATTTAGATAGATATATCTAAATTGACATTCTTACAAGGTTGGGAGTGCCATTGTGACTCCCTTGGTTTTGCACAAGTCCATAGGCCACGGTAACCACTTTTACATAAGGTGGGCCGTGTGCTTATCTGCCACCTAAGTGGTATAAAAAAACTTAGTATTTGTAATGTCTCGGAGGATGTTGATCTACCAGTTGCAATGTTCCTTATATTTCTAGCTAAATCCTATTAATATTATAACGTGAAAGCCAAAATGAACCAAATGAAAAGTATATGTAATGGGAGAGCGGTCTGCAAGCTTTCAATGGAACTGGGATTGGCGTTTAGATTACAAAAACATTCCATTGATATTATTTACTTTTCTTAAGTCGTTCTACTCTTTATTTAAAGTAATATCTTCACCAAAATTATGAATACATACAATACACTAATCTGTCAAACCCAAAACATGCCGCCGTGAAATAAAAATGAGAAAAGATTTATTAAACGTTGGAGAAACCACATTGTCCTCACGCTAAGTACTAAGCCTGTATTCCCATAAACCGATAATCTAAAAATATAAATAGTATACCTATGCGAAGAGTCTTTTGATGCTTCTTTTTCATACGGCAGGTATGATTGGAATAATAATGGAACGGGAGTAACACAAACAGTACCTACCTATTCATGATTAATGTTTTTGTAATATTTTACTATCCGATTTCCTTTTTTTATAAAAATTCTTCAATGTTCTGCAATATAGCAACGAAGTCGATGTCGCCAATTGTGCCAATGTCAGACATGCGGCGGAGATTTATGTGCTGCAGAGAAAGGTATTTGTGGGAAGCGAATTGATAATTTAGAACTCGCTGTGAATTGAATATCTTTGTTTGGCGACTCTAATTGACATGCAGTCTGAATATAACTTGTCAAATATACACACTTTTTCATTTTCTTAAATTTGTCGCGTGGTTTCCGGCAGAGTAGAATTAGGGCCACCCCATCATTTCCCATGCGATGTCGTACAAGGCGACTAAGGGATAGGGCTGTTTAACATCGGACAGATATATGCATCCCAGACTCAGCCTCCGATGCATGCCTCGAGTCAACAATAGTGCCTGGAATACGGCAATAGGCTCACCCCTATTACGTGGGACCAAACACAATTATTGGTGAAATGTGGGCGTTAATTCACCTCTACCTAACCCTCCAGGAATTAAGGCGTGATTGTATGTATATGATTGTATGTATACATTTTCTTACAATAGATACTTTCATGCCCGGTCTTCACTCACCTTAATCACTACCTGGTAAAAGAAGCAAACACTATCCGGTGGACATGCAGGGAATTGAAGCGTGAGGCTCTGATAGCGAACAGCTTTAACAGTGGTGGCAACTGATCTATTTCGATAACCACAAGTAATTTCAAAATCTCTACCTGTCTATATATTCACCCCATTCATATAACTTTTCATTCAATCTCAAACTTAGAAAACCTATTAATCTAGTTGATAACTCAACTGTAATTATTTCTATCTATGTTAACGAAAATACTTTAGTAGTGTTATCGTAGAATGGTACTTAATCAAAGATTTAAAAATTAGATCTAAATCATACTTTAGCGATCCCTTGCTACTGGATAAATTTATGGAAATGTTTGTGTTGTCAAAGTGTTAGTAAAATCGATAAAACTACACAAAATATGTACCTAAGTAACTATCCCTCCCAGCTATTACTAACTGATGAAAAAGAGGAGGGGGTCTCATATATAAGCTTAATCATATTCTGTCCGCCGTAATTATATATCGTGATGATATAAAAATAAAACAACCACTTCGATTGTTAAACAAAGTTTATTGTGTGTCAAAAAAGCTTAGCTTGTACTACCCTACCCAGCCTTTAAAGATTATATAGGTTTTTTGTTTATCTATCTTATTCATACTTCCACAAAAGAAACACAATGGTGGCGCGATTGGCCACGTGCGCTAGTGGACTGTATTGCGGGGAAGTAGCTAACTGTTCCATTGACGCTTTACACACAAAAGACAGGTGATCGGGTTGCCGCGGGCGTGATCCAAGCAATGAATGCAACCCGAGAAATTAGGAGAGGATGCACTAACCTTCACGACACACGTGTTTTCATCGCAGCCGGTACACGGATCTTCTCTTCCTTGCTCAGGAGCTGCCGTCAGCATCACTAGATCACTTGAGGAACACACGAGAGGCACAATCCGATCGGTAAAAGTCTATGAAGCGGTAAAAATGTAACAAATATTATTCATTTTTGAGAGACGCGAGCGCGGTCCTTCTTTACGCTGGCTAGTTCAAAGCGGGAGTGAGTGTCTATATATCACAAATGGCGGACGGAAACTATGTCTAGTACTATACTATGGTTAGTGCGGGAGGGGAGACGGGTATAGGAGTGTGTTTCCGCGTCAAAAAATACAGCTTCTACATCGGCGCAACCATTCCCCCCGGCTTGAAGGGTTACCTTCGAAACGACAAATGCGAAACAAATCTAAAGTCTAATCTAAATCTAGGTTTGGGAAATAACAACTAAAATATAAACCTAGATTGGAGCTCGTGCCTACCGCTGGCTAGGCAGAGGGCAGAGGCGAACAAACAACACAACGCAACAGTCTCGACCAAGACGAGACGCGATTAGCCAACAACAAAATAAGGGTCTCTTCACGTGGGACCGATACAACAAGCGAGTGCTTCTTCTCCTCGGGTGGTTCGGAAACCGTAGTGGGATTGAATTGACTAACTGGCCACCCATCTAACGCGGCATGAATCCAGGACGGTCCACCAAACCACAACGGGTGATCCAAAATTTGCGAAGGAAGCAATCCACGAGAGAGACAATCGGCTGGGTTGTCGGTGCCAGCAACGTGAAAGAGATTATGTGGCGCCAATTCAGATTGAATTTTTGCCACTCTATTAGCGACGAATGTGTCCCAACGATGGGGCGAAGAGTGGGCCCAACACAAAGCGACTGTTGAGTCCTAAAAGCTAAAATTCTACTAATATTAATGCGAAAATTTACAATTATGTCAAATAAATTACCTTAAAGATTCCGACCACAATACAAAATGTCATTAAGCGACACGGAAGTGCTAGTCTTAGCACTGCCATCCAAAACTACGCGGAGTTTTAGTAGTAAGCTTATCTTCTCTAATAACTCCGCGGTGCGGGATAATGTACGAAGGCTGGGTCCCGCCAGTGTCCGCAGGCGCAGGTGAGATGTAACCTTTATCTAAATATTCGTTAACAACCTCATCATAGGCCCGCTTCGACTTTGGGGACGCCTGCATCTTTCGTTCCAAATAAAGAAAGCGTTTTTCAGCGGATACACGGGAGCCACCGAGCGAAAACTTGCGGATGGTAGACTCCAGTGGCGGCTCGACGGTGCAACAGAACGAAGCAGTCGAGTGACTAAAACTATCTATAGAAGCGGGTGCGGAACCAATTATGACAAAACCAAGAACTGTTTCCAGTGCGTGCGGAGCGGGGTACGTCGGTCCCCCTTGAACCTTACGTGATAACTGGAGGTGCGGGAGAATCGAAGCGCCGATCAATATATCGACGACTCCAGGAACAGCGTAAGTCTCATCTGCTAAAGGCAAGTCTTTAAATTTCGTTAATAAAGACGTGTCAACCGGGACGGTAGGCAACTGTTCAGCTATTCTATCTATAACGAGCGAATCCATGTCAAACCAAATATTATTATTAAAACGAGATCTAAACCTTGTTTTAACGGTGCCACGAACAGCTGACTGTAAGCTTCCAAAACCCTTCACCACTGAGCGGGTTGAACGCTTATCAACATTGAAACCAAGACGCCGACAACAATCTTGAGTAATAAAATTACTTTGCGAAGCGCCATCTAACAGCGCTCGAACAATGCGCGGCTTACCTAATGCATCAACAATAACAACGCGAGCGGTCGCAAGACACACAGTAGTGAGTGCAGCACTAGCGGAGAACGAATACAAGGTGACGTCATCCGCGGCGGTCACCGGGCGGGCCGGAGCGCGCGCGAGCGCGGGCTGCGGCTGCGGCGCAGGCTGCCGTGTGTCACCGCTCGACGAGCCAACCGTGCTCACATTGGATGCGGCATTACTATTCTCAAAATGAAGCAAAGTGTGGTGTCTCGCTTGACATTTGCGACAACTATTTCTACTATTACATAAAACAACGCGGTGTTTAGTACCGAGACAATTAAAACAAAAATTATTAGCGCGAACAAATTTATAACGATCACTAGGCGACAATTTTAGAAAACCAGGACACCTGTACAGTTGCGAATGATGAGTACTACACAAAGAGCAAACAGGTGATTGTACATGTGCTGGTGCGGTACTAACATAAGTATGAGTTGACCTCAGCGACTTCGATGACGCATCTACTTTGCGTGCAGAATCAACAACTATCTTCGCGCCTTCATGTTTCGATGAAGAGCGTTGCAATACCTTTATATGCTCGCGAACAAAACTTTCTAAGTCTTCGAACTTAGGAATTTTATTGCCGCGATGATCCGACTCAAACAAACGAATGGTTTCGGAATCTAATTTCCTTAAACCCATATACAAAAATACGAAGTCGCAGAGGTCATCGATCTTTAGGTTCTTTACGGCGCGAACAGCTGACGCGAAAGTATCTAGAAATTTCTCTAAGTTTTGATCGTTACATGCCGTAATAGATTTCAAATCAAACATCTGATCTAAATAGGCGTTAGCTACCGATCTTTTATCCTCATACCTAGCTTTCAAAGTATTTAAAATTAAATTATAATTCTCGGCACTAAACGTAATTCCAGCGCAAACGGTTATAGCTTTACCAGTCAATTTTTCAACGAGATAATGCAATTTTTCGTGATCTGTCAACGAATCGTTCTTATCTATTGTATTCTCAAAACTATCTATAAATAGACACCAATTGCGAATGTTACCATCAAATTCGGGTATTTGAATTGGTGGCAACTTAGGTCGGTCGCGAGTGGGGTTGGGTAGGTCAGCCGGTTTCTCCAAACTCCTAGCGACGCGTTTGATACGACAATACAAATCGTCAAACGACGACAAGGCTTGATAACTCACTGAGTAATCGGGATCCAAATTCAACTCTAAAACGTTGATGTCATGTACTAAGGTTTCGAAATCCGCGCGTAGACTATCTAAGTTTTCTATAGAACACAAGAACGAATCTCTGATGGCCAAATCAGAGGTTTTAAGTGCATTATCATAAATCGATTGTACGCGAGAGTAAATCATTTCCTTTTTAGCGTATAAAAGTTTCAATTGAACCTTACCGGTCTTATCAACCTTTGGGGACATGTTTACAATTAAATCTCAAACTAAAGTGCGGTAAACAACAAATATGAAATGACTTAATCTTAGCGGTACAGAGCAGCGACGCGGCGGGAGCGATACTCGGCAGGTAGGTAGGTATTTACAACTGTGAATGCACGCTTGAACAAAACGCGCCTAGCAACAGCCAGGTCGTACTTACGCGAGCCAGACCGCTGTCTAGGTTCAACTATTATTTCAGAGATTAAGTATTGCGTAATATCTATTCAAATTAAAATACTTTCGTATGAATTGGAATGAGGTACAACCACGTGTCTACCCACGCAGGTACCAGGCAAATACGACGCGAGCCAGCGGCGAGCGAACAACGTAATTGAAAAAAATAAAACAAAGCCAAATGCGTTAGGTATGCCTATGCACTAGGGTGTCTAGTATACCTAAGATCTAAGCCTAAATGCCTAGATGCGGGGTTTTCTACTAAAATAACTAGGTATTTAGGCGCGGTGCGAAAATTGCGAACTACGACTAAGTGTTGATACGCTACCTAACCTATTTATGTATTAGGTAGGTACAATGCGAGCCAGCGGCGAACGGACAACAAATTCTAAGCCTAAATGTCTAGATGCGGGGTTTTCTACTAAAATAACCAGGCATTTAGGTGCGGTGCGCTTATTCCCATTAGAATAATAACAAAATACGAACTACGGCTAAGAATCCGGTTCGATCCGGACCAAAAAGAATGGTGGCGCGATTGGCCACGTGCGCTAGTGGACTGTATTGCGGGGAAGTAGCTAACTGTTCCATTGACGCTTTACACACAAAAGACAGGTGATCGGGTTGCCGCGGGCGTGATCCAAGCAATGAATGCAACCCGAGAAATTAGGAGAGGATGCACTAACCTTCACGACACACGTGTTTTCATCGCAGCCGGTACACGGATCTTCTCTTCCTTGCTCAGGAGCTGCCGTCAGCATCACTAGATCACTTGAGGAACACACGAGAGGCACAATCCGATCGGTAAAAGTCTATGAAGCGGTAAAAATGTAACAAATATTATTCATTTTTGAGAGACGCGAGCGCGGTCCTTCTTTACGCTGGCTAGTTCAAAGCGGGAGTGAGTGTCTATATATCACAAATGGCGGACGGAAACTATGTCTAGTACTATACTATGGTTAGTGCGGGAGGGGAGACGGGTATAGGAGTGTGTTTCCGCGTCAAAAAATACAGCTTCTACATCGGCGCAACCACACAACATACCTAATATATCAAATCAAATAATATATTTGGTTTCTATACTGATATTATCGCGTCTGGTACCTACATAAAAACAGATAGAGTGTTGCCGCTTTAACTTTTTTATATGTTACATACATATAGATAGATGCCAGCAAAAACAAGTTTGAATATTCAGTTCACTATATTTTTTATTGAAGTAAAATGTTCAAATTGTCAAATGGTGCATCTAAATGCAAAAAGCGAACATTTATGTCACCATGCAGTTAGTTTTTCTTCGTATTGCAATATCGTAGGTGCCTAACATTTTTTATTTACGTTTCCATTTTTACCTCAGTCAATATATTTACAGACATGTATTTTGATTGCTTTTTTTTAAAGATATTTTTATTTTTTGTTCTTTATGTACAAATACATAAGCGCATACTTAATGCCATAGGCATGCTCTGCCAGTCAACCAAAGGTGGTGCAGAGATAAATTAGTAGGTGTATTATTGAGAGTTACATTTACTAGATAAAATAGTATAGGTACGTATAACCAGGTATAGTGCCATGTAGTAGTAAATTACCTTCTATCATATGAAGAACACATACCCATACTACAATATGGACAAATATGAAATCGGTCTTAGGGTGAACACTTTTTTTTTTTTTTTTTTTACGTGCGCAAAATCCCCACGGATACCTCCCCACCGGAGCCGGTGGAGGAGGTTATGTCGGACTCGAACCGACTAAAACGCACGCCGCCTGTGGGTCGTTTCGGTTGCCGAAGGTGAGGTTGACAGGCATATCCCTCGCACCCCGGCCGACCCAGGGCCATATCGTGAGACGAGGGCCATATTCTCGGGTGTGGGAACTACAGAGTCCCCAACTCGTCCCCGGAAACGGGGAGGCGCGCCACGCGCGCCACCGCCGCGGCCTGCTTCTGCCAGGGTGACAGGCGGCTTCACCTGTCACCCCCAGGCCGGCGCTCATGGGGGGCGGAGGTCGTTCATCGACCTCCGACGCCCGAGTTGCCTTCGTGCTCGGGCAGCTTGTCTTGCGATCCTTCGTCGCTCCCGCTGCCGCTCCCGCCCCGCCTCCTCCTTCACGAGCATTACTTGCTCGCAGAAGGAGGCGCCGGCCGCCCACGCATCCGCGCAGCGAACCATCGCCGCGAGCAAGGTGGAGAGCGTGAGAACCCTCACTCCCAGGGCCGCCACAAGCTCCCGCCTCGGCGTCTCCCACGCCGGACACTCGGTGAGCGTGTGCGGACCTGAGTCCTCGCTCGCGTCGCAGTGATGGCACTCGGACGTTGGCTCTTTCTGCATCCGACGCAGATACTTTCCGAAGCATCCGTGCTCGGTGATCATCTGCGTCAGACGGTACGAGAGGCTGCCGTGTGGCCTCTCTAGCCACTCCCCCATGATGGGTCTTACCGCCGTTACTACGGCGTGCCCTGCGCTTGGTTGCCCAAGTCGTCTCTCCCATTCCGCCACCATTTCCCTGTGGAGCCGGGATCTCACGGCCCGAATTTCTTCGGGCTCGGGATCGTGACCCCGCTCCCGCGCCGCCCTTCGGAACCGGTATAGCGCCGAAAGGCATCTCGCTTCCAGGATCCATGGTGGGGATCCGGCGAGGAGACTCGCCGCGTTGAAGGATATCGTGCGGTACCCCCTTATGATGTGGCACGCCAACTTCCGCTGCGGACGCTGCAGCAGAAGCATGTGCCGATCACTCAGGGTGTCCGCCCACACGGGACACCCGTACAGGGCCATGGACCGCACGACACCCGCGTAGAGTCTCCTGCAGGAGTCCTCCGGGCCCCTCAGGTTGGGCAGTAGCCGCGCCAGAGCGTTGGCTGTGCCCGCCAATTTGGGGCCCAGACTTCGGAAGTACTTCCCGAAGTCCCACCGGCCGTCGAGCACGAGCCCCAGATATTTCATCTGGGGCTTGATGCCGATGAGAGTGCCTCCCACTGTGAGACTGGAACCAGGTGGTGGCGTGCGCCGAGGTCCATGAAAGAACATGGCCTCGGATTTATGCAAAGCCACCTCAAGGCCCAGCCGCCGGATCCGTTCCACGACTTGAGCAACCGCGGTCGTGGCCCTCAGGATCGCTTCGCGGTGTGTAGCCCCGCTCGCCGTCACTAGCGTGTCGTCCGCATAGCACGTGACGGCGGCGCCGTCCGCAAGCTCACCGCGAAGCACCCAGTCGTATCCAATGTTCCACAGTAGCGGCCCGAGAACCGATCCCTGTGGAACACCGCACGACATCTCACGCCGACCGACGCCGGTCGCACTTGGGTAGATGACGGCTCTCTCCGTCAGGTACGCCCCGACTATGCGGCGGAGGTAGAGAGGCACACCGTGGTACACGAGTGCCTCCCTGATGCAACTCCAGGGCAAGGTGTTGAACGCGTTGGAGATGTCCAAGGACACCGCCAACGTCACCTCACCCCGGGCAACTGCCTCCTCCGCCAAAGTCCTCACGCGCATGATGGCATCCACGGTGGACCGCCACCGGCGGAAGCCATATTGGGCATCCGCCAGGTCCGGCCCCCTACCAGAGAGGTGCTCGACGAGGCGCTTTGCAATAACTCTTTCAAAGAGCTTGCCCACCTCGTCGAGCAACACAATGGGCCGGTAGCCGGACGGTTCGTCCGCCGGGCGACCCTCCTTTCGGATGAGGACCAGTTTCCCCGTCTTCCACATCTTCGGAAACTGGCCCCGCTCCAAGCATGCGCTGAGGAACCCTCTCAGTCGGGGTTCGAGACCGTCTTCTCCCAGAGCTAGGACCCACGCGCGGCCTGGAATGCCGTCGGGTCCCGGGGCGGTGCTCTTCTTGGCTCTAAGCCTTCGCACCGCCAGCTCCAGTTCTACCCAAGTGACCTCGGGGACTTCGTCGTCAACTACCACACTGGGCGCCACAGGCGACCGAGGTGGCGGAGTCATCTGCGGCGGAACGTGTTCCGCTCGCGCCGGGAACAGGGACTCGACCACTCCACCGAGCAGAGCTGGCTGGAGAACCCGGGTCAACGGCGGGGCCCGGGGGCGCAGCTTCCCTCTTACCATAAGGTAAGGCCGCCCCCATGGGTCCCGCTCCAGCGTCTCCATGAGCTCCTTGTAAGCCGCGGCTTTCGCCCGCTTAATCTCCGCTCGGAGGGCATCTCTGGCCTCCCTGTATCCCACATGAAGCTCCGCCACTCGGGGCTCCGTATCTGCGGTTCGGCTACGCCTCCTACGGAGTCTGGTCCACCGGCGGTGCGCGATCACGCAGGCTTGCCGTAGCCTCGCGTTAGGGTGAACACTAGAAAACCTAGGTAAGTAAAGTAAGACTCCTTCTTCTTAACTATCTACGCGGCGTGACAAATGTGAAACTTTGTTGGTCCCTCGTTGTTTGATTTCTAAATATAGATTGTACTACAAATATATTTAAGTAGGTATTTAGTGACAGTAAGTATATGAAATCCACGTAAACTATAAATAACGATATTATATTTTACGCGTAACACAGCAGAGCACTACGCTGAATTTAGTATAGTTTCGTCGAACACATAGAAACTTTATGTTTAAATCAAAAGTTTCGCTAAGTTATATGGCACGTAGTATAAGCATACACTCGTAAGAAGAAATACTTAATACTTAGATAGTTGTATAGATATTCTACTAAAATACTTTATTATAGTGTATGAATATTTCGAATAATAACTTAATACAGCGTTCGTAAATGATAGGTATTATTTCAGGTGGGGTGCTTGGCCACGCGTGCACCCTGAGCAACGGAGACGGCAGCGTATCTCTCTGAAAGCGGGGAAACTGCAGCTATGGTTGACCTCCAGCTCGATGTTATGGCACCTATGTATGGCAATAATTCTGTTCAATAATTTGATTATACTATTATTAAATTATTTTCCCGTGTCGCGTGGTTTCCGGCAGAGTAGAATTTGGGCCACCCCATCTCTTACCATGTGTTGTCGTACAAGGCGACTAAGAGATAGGGCTGTTTAACATCAGACAGATCTATACAGCCCAGACTCAGCCTCAGATGAATGGCTCGAGTTAACAATAGTGTCCGAAAAACGGCAATAGACTCACCCCCTATTATGTGGGACCGAGTACAATTATTAGTGAAATGTGAGTGTTAATTCACCTTTGCCTAACCCTCCGGGGATGAAGGCGTGATTATATGTATGTAAATTATTGCATGATAATAATAAAATTGCTTCAACAAATACTACTAGGATGTATAGACTCCACGAATCCTTATGGTAACTTATGAGACCTGCATCAGTTCATATTTATTAAAGTTTCAATTGGTGTAGATTTATGCTCGAAGTTAACAAAAACGGCACAAGAGTAACAACTACCTCCCTGTTACAGGAAAAACTCTTAATCACCTTGTATTACACCCATGGGGATACTGTAAGTGAGTTAATTCTTGAAGGGCAGAACATTTATTCAGAACTCTTTAAGTTAAGTGACGTATTTTATTGAAATTGTATGGTTTCGTACTTACTTACCTACAGTAAGTTGTTGTACATAAATACTGATTACCGTGAAGTGGGTTATACTTAGTTTAAATATTTTAAAACTACATAAATGTCAAAAAACGACAATTTAACCTGATGATAAACTCATTATAGGCAGGACTCTAACATAGGGTCGGCAACAAGAGTGTGACGCCATAGGCCACGTTAAGGTACTTACCGTGCCATAGGCCACTTTACATAGGGCCGTGTACTTGTCTGCTACCTAATTGGTATAATTTATTTACACACACACCAACAGTACCTATACATATAAATCGTTGATATCGTAGAATACACAGTATAAGTTCTGATATGTACACCAATTAGAGGCATGTACAGTTCACACCATAAAATAGTTTACGGTTAAGTGCTAGTTAACAAATTAAGAGTCATAACTTTAAGAGTAAGTGGGCAAAGAAAATTCGCAAAGTCTATAAAAGTGATAGTATAATCAAGCAAACTCTCAATGTCTCATTATTACTTATATCAGTTTACACAAAGGTTAGGTTAGTAGGGGTGGTAGAAACTTGGTGGCACAAATTTGTCTCAAGTTTCGACCGGGTAGGTACCACCGTGCACTATTGCGAAAAACCCTCCATAGCAATTCAATCTCGGTTGGATTGTGTTCAGGGGTCAGCAAGTGCATAGCCGGGCAGAGGTGGTGGTTGTCGCAGCACTAGTGGGACCAGTGGGTCTTGGCGTAGTCTAGTGGGGATGGCGCGGGGCGATGCGCCGAACAGGGAGACCTGTAGAAACGGTGGTGCCGCTGGCCGCCCGCGGTATAGTACAGGGGCCCAACTGGGGTTAACCACCTTGGGAGGCTGCCTCACCAGGCCGCGCATAATCCCGATATGGTTCGTCGTGCCGGTTGGTGACCGGATTTGGGAGCCCGGCGACCATACTCGGGGGGGTACGGGGGCCCTTCCGTTCGGCGCGTCGGCTCTCGCCATGCCTCACATTCATAGATAAAACCAATATCCCGCGCTTTGTCACACGGTGCTGCGGCGGCAATCACCTCCTTTTTCACGCCTTCTTCCACCCAAACTCATGGCAGCGCAATTAAGAGAAATAGGCAACACAGCGGCTCGTCACACTCCCAAAAGCTTGCTATTTGAGGTGGAGTCCACTAACATCTGTGGGCTCCATGCAAACCTCAACGCCGTCCACCAACACCTAGAGACGGCGAAACCTGCCATGTTTTTTCTAACGGAGACGCAAATACACCGCCCTGACGACACGACCTACTTGCTCTACCCTGGCTATGTTCTTGAGGAAAATTTTCGTGCAAAAGCCGGGGTGTGCGTGTTTGTTAGGGCGGATGTTTGCTGTCGCCGTTTGCGCTGCCTAGAGGACCCATCCTTCTCCGTCCTTTGGGTACACGTAGACCATGGCCCTACGAGTCAGATCTATGTGTGCCTCTACCGTTCCCATACAGGAGATGCTGAGACAACTCGACTCTTTGAATATCTGAGTCAGGCGGCAGATGATGCGCAGGAGCGATTTCCGAATGCCGAAATGGTATTTTTGGGGGATTTTAACGCCCACCACGAGATCTGGTTGGGCTCCTCCAAAACAGACCATGCGGGAAGAGCCGCCCACGCATTTGCTCTGGCGCACGGCCTGACCCAATTGGTGCACGAGGTCACTAGGATACCAAGAAGGTCGGGCCTAGCACCTTCTCTGCTAGACCTTCTGCTGACGAGTGATCCGGACCAGTACAGTGTATCGGTGCGAGCCGCTTTAGGCAACTCCGACCACTGCCTGGTCTGTTCCACAGTTCCTATTAAAGCGCCCCCACGACCCGTGCAGGGGAAGCGGCGTCTCTGGCACTACTCGTCAGCGGACTGGGATGGACTTCGTGACTATTTTGCGTCCATCCCGTGGGTTGAGCGCTGCTTTGAAGGTAAGAACCCATCGGATTGTGCTACTGCTGTCGCCGGTGAGATCGGTCTGGGTATGGAATACTATATCTCATACACCGATGTCACCGGTGACCGCGGGGTGCGCCCTTGGTTCGGGCGCGAGTGCGCGGAAGCTGTTGAACAAAAACAGTCTGCGTACCGCGCTTGGGTAAGGGCGCGCGCCACGCGCCATCCCAATCTGGGCCACTTCAAGGCGGCGTACAACAGAGCCACAAAGGTCTGTAGAAGGGCCTACGTCAGAGCGGATGCCCTGCGCATAGCGCGGCTTGGTCAAGAGCTAGTGATGCATCCCACGGGAAGCCGTGGCTACTGGCGACTGGCTAAAGCCGTGCAAGCTAACTTCTGTCAGCCTTCGCTGCCTCCGCTGCGTAACCCTGATGGATCCCTGGCCCATGAGCCGCAAGAGAAGGCAAATCTGCTGGCTAATCTCTTTGCGGCCAACTCCCGAATCGATGATTGTGGTACACAGCCACCAACACTACCCGACAGTGACCACGCGATGCCTGATATCCATATCAGGCAACGCGATGTCCGTGCAGTGCTGCAATCACTCGATGTCCGGAAAGCCAGTGGTCCGGATGGTATTCCAGCGGTAGTTTTGAAAAAATGTGCGGCGGAGTTGTCTCCAATGCTTACGCGCCTGTACCGGCTATCCTACAGTTCGGGTACAGTGCCTTTGCCTTGGAAAGAGGCGAATGTTCAGCCGATTCCCAAGAAGGGGAATCGCTCGGAGCCAGCCAACTATCGACCCATAGCCGTCACCTCAGTGCTGTGCAAAGTGTTCGAGCACATAATTAACAAACAGCTCATGCGGCACCTAGAGGATCACTCCTTAATTAATGACCGGCAATATGGCTTCAGACCGAAACGGTCAACGGGTGATCTTCTAGCATACGTTACCCATCTTTGGGGTGAGGCTATGGACAAGCACGGCGAGTCACTGGCAATTAGTCTTGACATCGCCAAAGCTTTCGATAGAGTCTGGCACAAATCGCTTCTTTCCAAGCTACCTGCCTTTGGTCTGCCTTCTAGGCTGTGCAACTGGGTTGCTAGCTTCCTGCAGGGGCGCCGTATTCGCGTCCTTTGTGACGGACGAGCTTCGGAGTTTCTGCAGGTTAATGCTGGCGTGCCCCAGGGGTCCGTCTTATCACCCACTCTCTTTCTTCTGCATATCAACGACATGCTGTCTACCGGCAATGTTCATTGTTATGCAGACGATAGCACATTACATGGGAGTTATCATGGACATCCTGCGGCCAAGCAGTCAGATATCGCAGAGAAAAGGCAGCTTCTTGTCACTGAGCTTGACGGGATCCTGAATCACATTTCTCAATGGGGCTCTGAGAACCTGGTTGAGTTCAATGCCAAGAAGACGCAGGCATGTGCGTTTACAGCGAAAGTATCTTCTTTCCTTCCCCTCCCCACTCTTCAGAGCACGCCACTGCCACTGCAGGACAATCTCAATATCCTAGGTATGGATGTTCGCTGCAACCTGAATAACAAAAACTACATCGAAAGCATAATCAAAACAGCCTCACGAAAACTCGGAGTCCTGAACAGAGTGAGACGATTTTTCACGCCGGAGCAGCGGTGTCTTCTATACAAGACACAAATTCGCTCCTGTGTGGAGTACTGCTCGCATCTCTGGGATGGTTCAGCAAAGTACTTACTAGATGCTCTCGACAGGTTGCAGCGACGTGCGGTCCGCATCATTGGGAATCCCGAGATCACGAACACCCTAGAACCTTTACAGCTGCGTAGAGATGTTGCGTCCATGGCTGTATTTTACCGTCTGTACCATGGGGAGTGTTCTGATGAGCTCTTCCAATTAGTCCCACCCTCTCCTTTCCTACACAGGACAACGCGTGCAGGTCTTAGATGTCATCCGCACACGGTGCAAAACATCCGATCAAGAACCAAGCGGTTCGGAGACTCTTTCCTCTGTCGCACCATTAAGGCCTGGAATTCATTACCAGCTCACGTATTTCCTTCTTCCTACAGTTCCGGGTCCTTTAAGCGAGGCGTGAAAAAGCATATGATAAGGCCGTCAAGCTGAGTGTCACCATTGTCACACGGTAAGTGTAAGTAATGGTGACCCTCTTTTCTGGGACTTTGCCTTCAGCTTACCATCAGGCAAGGCGAAGTCCAATTGACGTGTCCTATATAAAAAAAAAAAAAAAAAAAAAAAAAAGGTCCCTAAGAAAACCTAAGTACTTAGGTACCGACCTTTTATTTTACCTAGTTATTTTTTCAGTTTAGGTTTTATAAAAGATGCTATTATAATAATAAAAAAATATATATTCAATTACTTATAAAATATATACAAAAATGAAATAAAGAAAAAGAGGGGAACTGCAGCTTTGGGCATGAAAATGTTCTCCCCATCGATCTCTACTGGTACCGTGCCCAAAAGGCTGGCGGCAGTACCACGCTGAATGGCGATGCCAATTCTTTGAGTGAGGTAAAGGCCAGCCCTATGGTCACGGGAAACGTCGATTTGTCCCTTCGTTATTTCTTAGAACCCACGAACCCAACGATTCTACTCCAAACGGCTCAAAAATATAATTATCAGTTAAATTGGTGCGGTTCATCGTACTTGGAAGATGGGAAGGCGCCAATGTGTCGACGCTTATTGTATCCCACTCCAAAGGCCTACCCATCTTCCACGGCATCAACAACAATCCGTCCGGTTTCTTACCATCGTCGCGTGCCAAGCCAACAGGTTCAAGTTTCGGCTGCTTGCAGTAGACCTAGCTGTTTAATGGTCAGCTCGGTGCTGGCACAATGGCCGGCAGTGACAAGAACCCGACGAATAATGTCGTTAATATTGGTATGTCGAGACAGGCGGCCTTTTTTTTTTTTTTTTTTTAACGTGCGCAAAATCCCCACGGATACCTCCCCACCGGATCCGGTGGAGGAGGTTATGTCGGACTCGAACCGACTAAAACACACGCCGCCTGTGGGTCGCTTTGGTTGCCGAAGGTGAGGTTGACAGGAGACAGGCGGCCTGCGCTTTATTTTACCTACTTTTAAATTTTATTACACACCTTTTTTATAGTGCGCAACATTCCCACGGATAATTTCACCACCGGAGTCGGTGGGGGAGGATACATCGGACTAGAACCGTCTAAAACGCATGCTGACTGTGTGGGCCGTAGGTTGCCAATGGTGAAATTATCTGAGACATATCCCTCGCACCCCGGCCGGATTTTATTACACGCCTCACACCACCGCACTTGTCGTTGAAATATTACTTTCTTATTCAATAAAACGGAATCACTGCTGAAATCGGTGTAAACGAAAGTTAGTGCTTTTTTGCATTGCCGAAACCGAAGTGCAGGTACAGTGGATAACCAACCCAGGTATGGTGTAGATACAGTATACAGACCTACCTACGTAAGTATATATTTGTGTAGAGACTATAAATAGCTATAGCTACCTACCAATTTATTGCAGTGATATAGGTAGAGAGAGATTGAACTGTGATTGATAGCAGCTTGATATAATTACTTATTAATTAATGGCCGTATCTCATTAGAGACGCTCAAATAGCTAGATGCCATGATAGCCAATCTAGTAGATAGGCAGCCACCTAAATGAAAGGAAATATTTTCGTCTAAAAATGGAGAGTAAAATAATAATATTAATATTGAGTTACAGTACAGTTTGAAAAGTAAAGTTTTGTTCGTAGACGATTTTTACTTTTAGTACCTAGTAAAAAAGCTGGTAGGCAATATTAGGTAGGTAGGTATAACTTTATTTTAGAATTAAATACAAAATATGAAAACCACTTCCATTCGAGTGGAAAGGGCAAGTACCTCAACCGTTATTGCTGGAGACTATTCCTGTTTTAGGCTAAAAGTTTTCAAAATCATTTTTGTGGCCATCAATCCTATTTCATGTGGGGATCATCAAAAGACTCTTTGCGACCATATGATATGATACTAAAAAGCTTTCCATATGTACATTTGTGTGGAGAAACAAAAATCAAACACAACTTTAATTTTTGCCTAATGATGCTACCTCTTACAGTAATCAAAACAGCACCGACAACATAATTCAGGCGTAAACTATTAACTTGATGTAGGTACTAGTTTACTGTTTCCGTACTCAAATAATAGGTACGTTTTTTTTTACGTGCGCAAAATCCCCACGCATACCTCCCCACCGGAGCCGGTGGAGGAGGTTATGTCGGACTCGAACTGACTAAAACGCACGCCGCCTGTGGGTCGCTTTGGTTGCCGAAGGTGAGGTTGACTGGATATCCCTCGCACCCCGGCCGACCCAGGGCCATCACTCACGATCTGGCCCTCTTCTCGGGTGTGGGGACTACAGAGTCCCCAACTCGTCCCCGGAAACGGGGAGGCGCGCCAGGCTCGCCACCTCAATAATAGGTACTTGGATTTTAAAAGTATTTTGATTATGTACCTACAATAAGAATTAACGTGATTTGGCGATAATTAAAATTTGAGTAGATTTTTTGTTTTTCTTACAAAATGTACGGAGAAATGTTTTTGGCGATTTCTGTCGGTTCTAGTCGGTTCTCATAGACTCTTTTGATGGGCACGTGAAATATGATGGATTGGCAGCAAACATTTTTTTTTGGACTTTAGCATTTTTCTAGCTGACGATTTTGCCAAAATCCGTGAATGTAGTTCAGAATATCTTCTAGGATCTCTTTAGGGATAGTCTCCCAAGAACGTTTTGATATAACAATACTATAACGGTGAAGGTACTTGTACTTACTGACCCGTTTCAAAAAGACTCTGTATAATCATGTCATCGGCGCTGCTGTTAGATACTGTTATCTTTTTTCTGCGTTTATTATTATTTCAATTTTTTTTATGTGTAAGTACCTAGGTGTGATTCGTAATAAAAACAATTTTCTTTCTATAGGCTGTATAGTTAGTTCAGTGCAATTTTTTAACTTTAGTTCAACGATGTCTGTCGGTCCACGAGCACATCCAAAAGAATTGACCAATCACAATCGGTGTTAAGGTTGTATTCTAATATGTCGCCAATCCAAATCGTTAGCAAGGATGAGACCTGGTGACGTCAACAGCCCTCATGTCACACATCCACGAGAGTCGACCAATTGATCCCGTAACTGAACGCAACCCATGAGAACCTATTCCTGGTTGTATCCCAGGATTTCAACTCAGGGCCCAGTACTTTTCCTCGTATTGGCAAACAAAAAGGAGGAATGATAAGACTTTTATGAGAGCTACTGACATCTGACCTATGACCCGAAAGGACAGCCTACGTACGCCAGAGCCTCAGTCGCCTCCATTAAGTACCTAACCGATTTGTTTAGTTCGATATAGTGGAATTATAAAACCAATCAGCTAGTGCATCGACCTGCAGGTGAGTTTGGCTATGGGCTTGAAGATCTTGGTGGGACTCCATAATATCCACCTAAAAGTTCGAATAATTATAATTGTAATGTAGTAATCGTACGCACTCTATAACATTCAGAACTTATTTGTCTATATTATAAACCTGAAGATTTTATTTGTTTTTTGAACGCGCTAAATCTAAGTAACTACTGCATTGAAAAATTATTTTATGTTGAATAGTCCGTTTAGGCTATATATCATCACGCTACTACTCAAGGTAGCTGAGCAGTGATCATAAATGCCAACAAATCAGCAGATTTCCATACATTATTTGAAGACTAAAAACCGAGGACTTAAAGGAATGATATAGGTATGAGGTTGCAAAATATGCCACGGGCGAAGCTATGACATGACTATATTTTCGCAGCCTAACCATGAAAATAACCAGCGCCAACAAATGTAATTTTTTGAATTGAGATTTTTTATAGCACTTGGGCACATGTGTAACTTTTTTCCCATTTCCTGTGAGATGATTATCCAGTTTGTGGTTAACGCCATCTATCTTTACTTTTCAGCATTACTTGTATTGTAAACAGTTCACAATTCTGAATAAGAGTTATACTATAATTATGTTACACGCGAATGCAATATAATGTTCTCCTTTATATAACGTAGAAAAACCCAAAAGATCTTGTCATACTGCGGTTAATTTCTAACAGCAGCAACAGAGCCCGGATATCTTGCGAACATCGACTAAATCAAGATTTCTTTTGGACCAATCGCTGAAAATAAGATGTCACGTTCATGACTATGGTTTAGCAAAAAAATTGCATATTTGTGTTGTTTCCCATCAATTATACTCGTAAATAGGGTTCATAAGTGAACGTGTAAAATCTGATGTTTGTCTCCCAGACCATCGAAGTAGACATTATCTCATCAACTTCATTGGTCGAAGAGACGTGAGAAGATAATATGACAATGCCGCCATGCTGGCTATAAAACAAAAATATCTACCTCTGCTTACTTCAATGAAGAATATAAAAAGTATGTAGGTATAATTAAGGTTTCAAACACACTACAAAGAGTCAAATTAATGAAAAACGAAATGGTAGATTTTGGTTGTTTATTTCTCAGGAAGCAAAATGATTCACAGCATTGGTGGGATACAAAGCTCTGTCAATACTGGGCCGAAACGTTGAAATTCCTGAAATTTTCTTTTTACTAGCAATAGGTACAACAGCTTAGAGTATTATAGTACCCAAATGTAAAAAATGTGTGAGAACAACGTTACATAGCTGTAAAGATAATAATATGATATATTTAGTAAAGCGAGTTCTTTTATATTTTCATTATAAACTACACACCTTACTAAATCACAATTTCTAATTATGTCGAAATTATTTATCACATTTATAACACCTGTACAAAGTAAAAAAATATTTTTATACTCTACTAGTCAAAGTAAAGCTGCATAGACATATTCGACCTTTACCATAATTTATTTGTCGCCTAAGTATGAACAGAACTTTAGTGATACTTCACCGAAAATGAAAATCGAAGACAATTGAGCATACCATCTGTAAAAAAATTCACTTATATAACACTCAACGGAACATTATAAATGATATGCCGCATGTTCTGCTAACATCGTATTGCATCAAGTGTACCACACTGGGGCTAGGCTACAGGCATACTTATAAAGTTACAAATATTAGGTTACTCTTTCTATGTTTAATCTATACTTCAACTTGTTTTAAATATCATAATAAAATTGTTAAGATATAAATAACACAAAAGTTACGTTATGTGGACTTACAACCTTTATAAGGAGTGAAATATGTATGTATCTTACAAATTAAAAGTCCCTTTCGGTTCTGTTAGAGCTACATTATTAAATAAGATTATTAAACGTAAATAAATATATTCTCATCACATTACAGTGATCGCTGTCACTCGGATATGGTATGAGTAAATCTAAGAGAACATATTTTATTGCAAGTGAGTAAAAACGTGAATTAAAGGCTTTGCGAGCTAAATGTATCGGCCACAGCGACGACGCCCAGCACCCACCCATGCGCGTGACTCATCAGACTCAAGTAAGAAAACATTATATTTTAATAATTATGCAAAAAATTATACAACCCTCTTAATTTGAACTTCTCATCATAACTGGGACTTCAAAAATGCATATTGTGATTTGTGACAGTGATTATAGAGAAACAATCAAATATACTCTATAGGGACACTCTAAGTATGACAACGTAATTTACAAATATAGTCAATCTCTAAATATTAATTAACTAATTTATATAAACCAATTATTTACAAAATATGAACACATCGGCTGCGACGTGTCAACTTTCTTATTTATTTGTATCTATTTACAATGACTATTATTATAAACATTAATTAAGAGCATTGCATTTTCGTGAGCTTGATCAAAATAATCCCTTGTTCAACTCATAAATTGTTTGCGTCACTAGGTACACTCACATCAAAATGTGGCCAGTCAATTTATTTTCTTAGAAGGCATTCTCAACCATTAAACAAACAGTTCCATATTCTGAATTTTTCTAATGTTCAGCGTTGAACATATCATTACGTTTTGAAGCCCAATAATTAGCTAGTATTAGAGATCAGTCTTGGGACAAAGGAAACAAATTCAGTACTTTAGCATTAAATTCTTTACATTCTGACTTTGAACTGTTATATTAAATAGTTAGAAGTTACCATTATTATGTAGTTAGTTATGCACACATAGTTGTAACAGAGCATTGAAGAAGAATAAAGGCTTTTAGGGAATTCCAGAGATCCTCAAAGTACATAATGGAGGATAGCAGCATATCTCCCTGACTAATAGTAACAAAAAATGTGTCCCTAAACATTGTCCACATTCATTTTTGATTTAAAAAGTAACTAATAAAAACAAATGATCAACTACAGTACTTTTATTACTATTATACTAGTTTAATAAAAACATGTCTTAACTAATAAATCTTATAAAACCCTTTTGCTCGTACCAATTTCAATTTGTACTCAAATTGGTGTACCAAACTGTCAGGTTACATTTGGGCAGTTTTGTCCCTTTAATAAAATTGTAAGTGACATTATTTTGTAATTTTTCATTATGAACTTTAACATTGCTATTGGCTGCACTAAAAATAGATGTGACGAGTTTAAACTCATACAAAGTTGCTAAACACTACACTTAATTAATAATCATATGAAGTAACATGAATTAACATAATATGAGAAACCTATGAATTGGTGGACTTATTCACTTACATATTTCTACACAAATAATAATTGGTTAACAACATATGCACTTACTTTGAAACGAATAACTAAACAGCAATATATGGCACGCATATAACATTGAAACATTAAATTGATTCATAGTATAATGATTAAATTACAAAGTTTGCAAAGCTGCCAACATAGAGATTGCTATTTCAATGGAATTCCCTATAAATTCCCTACAACATTTGCATGCATACAATGTTCACTAATAATTGCACTTTTTATTTAACCTATGATTCATAACAAAGGAAACTATCAACAATAAAAATTATATTCTATTGTAAATGTGAACATATTATTGAGTGATGACATTCAATAAAAAAAAACTTAACAAAGCAAAAAATTCACTTTATTGACAGTGTATGAATCTAAATAATTATTTGACATATTGTGAAGACGGGCTTCATAACTTTTTATTAAAACATTTAAAAAAAAACTATTTTATAACAGCGCGATGTTTTTGATATTATTTCGTTATTTACACTGAGCTCGAAATTTCGGTTGCTTTTCAGCAGCCATGGTCATGAAAAATAATTGAAACATTGGGCGCAGTGTCACCTCTAGTTGCTGTCTTCTCAACATTCACTCTCTTCTTGACATATCACCTTTAACACAGTCCATCCACCTCATTTTAAGTCTTCCTTTCTCCTTTGTAGCCATTCCCTTCCAGAGTTAACCTTATCCATACAACATTACTTTCATCCCTACTCATTACCAGTCCGAACCAGGATGAACGACGGCGGATGCAGTGTCCATAATAAAATAATACCATAGAACTCACGATAGGATATGATAAAAAGAGTTTTGTGATTTTAAACTTCGGACAGTATGACATAGAATATTAAAAATCAATTATGTACTTGGAATGTTGCGAATGGCAGTAAATACATCGAAAGTGCAATTACTCTTAAACATTATAGGTAAAAGGTCACCCTTTAATAAATTAGTTTGATAAGCGCAAGTAATTAACACCATATATCAACCTAATAATTCGTTCTACAACAAAGGAAATCCATCGGGACACATATCCAAGGGGTCTCATCACGACGGAGGCCGACAGCACATGGCGGGTCGGTCGCCTCAATATTTACAACGTCGACTCGCACTTTGGTCTGGACAGATCACATATGACGTCGCGAGCACTCCGGCACTACTTGTCGGCGGGCTCGGGGGGTGCGCCGCCGAAGTCTAGTTGGTAACCACCGGCTCGAGTCATCTCCTCCATACTGGGTTCTTTACACTCGTGGCCCGCGTGGCCGGCCGCGCCGCAGTTCCAGCACGATAGCTTTGGAGGCGCGTACAGCACAGATACGAAGCCGCCGTAAGGCGCTGGTGCCGCGAACGGTGGTGGTTCGCCGTTTGCGAAGGGCGGCGGCGGTTGACGGTACGTGGGCGGGGGAGGCGTGGGGTACGCGAAGGGGCGCGGCGGGTACTGCAAGTACGGGACGGGCGGCGGCGCGGACGGCGTGGCGCGGCGCGGCGGCGCGGGCGTGTCCGGCGGCGACGACGCGGCCGACGAGCCGCTGTCCGACGACGACCGCGGCGGCGCGCCGTACGCGCCCGGGAGCCGCCGCACTCCGTTCAGCTTCTCTAGAGACCGGTACTGCTGTTGGTGCACAGCGCTGATCTCGCGTAACCTCTCATCGCCCATGTTGTGACGTATCTGAAACGGCAAAGTAGGACATGTAGAACATTATGACTCAGTTGATATTTTCCGTAGACTTCCGTCGCTATTTTTTGAATTGACACGTTCCAGATTTACCCACTCTAGTATTGAAGTGAACCTACTCCGGTTGCAAATAATGCAGCAAAATGACAGTTTTCAGTCTGAATTTCTTTGCTAGTTCGTACATTAAAGCAATAAATAATTTTGCTGACTTGATGGATACCTATAAGTGCCCAGTTAATGACAATAGGCTCGCCACCTATTACATTGGGACCTAAACATAAACTGGCGAAATGTGGGTGCTTGCACCTCTGCCTACCCCTTCGAAGATATAGGCGTGAGTTTATGTATATGTTACTTCATATTCTTTTCTTCATATCTTTGTTTTCTATCAGTATTCTTGTACGTTAGTAGTGTAAGATATCTATTCTATTAGATAGAAGGATCTATCTACTGTAACGACGCGCTCTGCGAACGTCGTCACACCGGTTTTAATTCTATTTTTGAACGAAGGGTTTCGGAACGCGGAGTGAATGACATTTTGACGTATGGCTGTCAAAGCACCTTTCTTCCTAGCATTGAGGCTGGATGGTCGATATTCATGGCTTCGTAACTTAATTTCAATAAATCTCATAAAAATGAGAGTATTTTGGCCTAAAGGATAATAGTTTGTGTCTTCACAACTATCCTCTTGTGGAATTATAGTTTATTTCTGGTGAGTTGTCATTTTTTAATAAGATTCACTCTGATGGAAATCGCCACGCTCCTAATTTGAAAAATAATTGTTAAAATTCTATTGTTTCAGCTCTTAATCTGAGAATATTATGATTTCTTTTGCTATTGGCATTGTTCCAGCAAATTAAGGCGGTAAGTCGCCCAAATTTATAAAAAAAATTAGGACCTCGTGTTCATATAGTTTGTTCTAATGACATGCAATTTTGTTACAGGTTTCCAAATTGGAACCGCCTTTGTCTTTGCCTTGTCTCTTTTCTTTGGACCTTTTTCGGCGTTCCTTTGTCTTCGGTCATCTGCATTTCCTTATGGAGGGTTTGGACTTTTCGCCTCAAACCTGGATGTACCGCATGGGCTTAAACTGAAAACTTCGCCTGCTACGAGCTTTCTCGCTGCTGTGTTTACATATACTCGCCGAGGGATGCCGTGAGCTTACTTTAATTATATTTTAAATCTAAACTTCAAAATAACCTAAAAATGCATTGGTGACATAAGATCATTTTGACCTAGCTTATAAAACTCTAATTTTAAATTTAAGGTTAGATATACATTAGGAATGTATCCTTGCAACTATTTCTAAATGCACACTGGAGTGGACAATAAAACCTTAAACCTCACAGTTTGGTTTCATTTAGCTCACCTCCGGAAGATTAAAAGTTTCCAATCTCCGCTGATTATCTTAGGCATGTGTATCTCCAAGGCGCCCGAACTTTTATGGTAATGTACTTACAAACCAATTTTATTTATATTTCTTTTAAATAGGAGATTACACACTTACTTCTTTCATTGTCATATGACACATATTTTTTTATTATTACATCTGACGCTTGCGAACCAATTTTTTTTACTTTGTAATAACACATATTATTTAATTATTACAATTGGCACTCGCGAACAGGGACATGACAGTGTGCATATATCTTTATTCCTTGTCACCTTTGCATTATTTTTTACTTTAACATGTTAAGAACAGTGTTTTCTTCATGTATTTTACTGTTACATAACTGTGTATTACAGTAAATCTTTGTTATTTTTTACTTTGCAAAACTAATCATGCTACAAGTTAGTACTATTGTTTGTATCTCTCAATTACAGGTGAATGTTTCAATTTGCATAACATGGTTACTGTTATAATTGTTTTATCTTATATAGCTTTTGTTTATTACAGGTAAGATTTTCCACTTAGTAATATTATATAATTACTAGTTCTTAACCTTTATTCACATGTGTGAAAACATAGTAATATTTGAATATTTGCTGTTTACCTTAAGTAGACATAAATAATTTATTTTGTGAATCACTAATGCATTTTTATCTTTATAGGCATTTGACCTAAATAATTTTTGCAACAATAACATTCCATTCTATGAGTTTGTTTGACTTTTGAGTTTAGCGTTTTGCTATCAATGCAATTAACTTCATTCATAATTTAATTAACTTTAATTAGAAACTTTAATTGATACTTTAATTAGAAACTTATAGTGTATTTAATACAACTTTTTATTAGATTTTCACATCCTTTTATAAATCAAACATGGATAAGGAAATACAGGTCCCGCCTTTGTTTGAGAATATTGTTGGTGATGTTCCAGTTGGTACTTTTACTCATGTCATGGCTGATTTATCTGAAGTTGTTGATAGTAATGGTTTACATACAGACCCTACTAAATTAGAGTCCATTAAAAGTTTCCCACGCCCAGAAAGCGTTAGACAATTAAGAAGTTTTCTTGGGTTATGTTCTTATTACCGTAGATTCATTGATAAGTTTGCTGATATTGCTTCGCCCTTAACCAAATTAACGGCCGGAAGCAAGAATTCTAAAAAATCTCTTTTCTGGAATGAAGAAGCTGAAGTTGCTTTTCATAATTTAAAACTTGCATTAATTTCTGCACCAGTTTTACATTGTCCGAATTTTGAAAGACCATTCTCTTTACATTGCGATGCTAGTTCTGTTGGAATTGGTAGTGTCCTGAGCCAAGATGATGATAATGGAGATCCACATCCTGTAGCTTATTATTCTAGATCACTTAATAAATGTGAACGTAATTATAGTACAACTGAGAGAGAGTTGTTGTCAATATTGGATTCTATTGAACATTTCAGACCTTATATTGAAGGAATGAAATTTACAGTTATCACTGACCATGCTAGTTTAACTTGGCTTCTTAAACTTAATAATCCTAGTGGTCGTCTTGCACGTTGGGCTGCTAGAATTTCTCAATTTACTTTTGATGTTAAATATAAAAAAGGTTCTTTACATTTAGTTCCAGATTGTTTATCCAGAATAGACATTTCTGCTATTAATATTCCTGTAAATAATATTATTGTTATGCCAAATGAGGATATCGTTGATCCTTGGTATAGAAAAATATTTGTAAATTGTCAAAAGTTTCCTAGAAAATATAAAAATTTCAAAGTTGAAAGTGATACTTTGTATAGATTTTGTAAAGATAAATATAATCCTAATAATCGTTTAAATTGGAAAATTGTCATACCTAAAGAACACATCTTAGACACTATTAAATCTAATCATGATGATGTTAATTCAGGACATTTAGGAATTCATAAAACTTTAAATAAATTAAAAATACATTATTTTTGGAAAGGTATGTTTATTGATGTTCAAAAATACATTTCTTCTTGTGATACTTGTAAAGCTTATAAATCTTCTACTAATCCACCTCATGGAATTATGGTTAATCCTAAGAAAGTTGATAAACCAATGTTAATGCTTTCTATTGATATTATTGGAACTCTTCCAAAAGCTTATTCTGGCCATAAGTATATACTTTCAATCATAGATGTTTTTACAAAATATTGTTGGATATTTCCTATGACTAGTGCTACCACTAAAGTAATTTGTAGGATACTTGAAAAAGAAATATTTCTTAAGTTTGGAACACCTAAAATTTTTGTTTGTGATAATGGAAGCCAATTTACAGCTAAGCAATTTGTAGATTTTCTAAAAAGTTATAATATTAGTAAAATATTTTATAATACTTTATATACACCTCAAAATAATCCTGTAGAGAGATATAACAAAACAGTCGAAACATGTATTTCTTGTTTTGTTAAAGATGATCATAGAACTTGGTCAAAATATTTGCCTCATGTTCAATTAGCTTTAAATAGTAGTGTGAATCTAGCCACAGATTTCACTCCTAATTTTCTCATGTTCGGTAGAGAACTTATTTTTGATGCTTCATTACACCGTTTTAGTAATTCTTTTGATAACCTCAATCAACTTGATGTTTTTGATAGGTCTTCATTTGCTTTTTCACTTAAATCACTTAGTGATATTTTTATAAAAGTTCAAGCTTCATTGCTTAAAGCTTATAAGCGTAATGCGCGTTATTATAATATAGGAAGGAAGGTCATTTCTTTTGAAGTGGGAGATATAGTGTGGAGGAGAAGTTTTGTGCAGTCTAATGCTCCTGCATTCTTTTCGGCTAAGTTAGCACCTAAGTTTGTTAAGTGTGAAATAATAGATAAAATTTCCTCTAATGTTTATGTTTTAAAAGACCTTAATAAAAACTATACTGGTCGTTATCATATTAAAGACATAATTAAATATTAAAATTATTCTTGTTTTGACAATGTCTATCTTTGTCTTTGGTACTTTGTTTGAAGTAATGAACCATTAAAAGGTGATGTTTGGTAGGTTTATGGTTCTTGAAAGGAGATGTATGTTAGGAACTTCACAACAATTTATTAATTTCAATTTTAGTTTCTTTCAAAAATAACTTAGGTCATTTTAGGACTTATTTTTATGTAACTCTACTCCATATTAACAAATAGTTCCACATCAAAAGATCTTATAATTTTTATTTATCTTTGTTGTATAGGATTATTTTCCTGTATATATTTTTATACACTTGTATATTTAATATTGTATATTTTGTACAAATTTAGGAATTTAGTTTCTACTCTAATATAGGAGTGAAATTTAATATTCATTTTCTACATTAAATTCACTTGACTTATTTCCACTCACTTAGGGAATGGAAAATTAAGTTTCTTGAACTTTATTTTTGTACAGTTCTGGGTTATTTTCTTAGTATTAAGATTCTCGGATTGGACGCATTTTATGCAATTTTTACACACCTTGTTATACCATTTTTTGGGAAACTTGTGTCTTACTGGACTTTACAATTTTTTGTGCTATTGTGTTTCATACACATAGTCACACCTTACGCTTTGCGCACGGGAAGCTGGTGGTGTTGAGCCGGTCGTAATTGTCGTTTTTCTCTTTTTGTACGATTGTGTTTTTATACACATTGTTACATTTTTTATGCTTTGCGCACGGGATGTCGGTGGTGTTGTGCCGGTCGCAAATGTCATACTTTTCTTATGCGGTTGTGCTCAGAAAGTCAGTGGTGTTGTACTGGTCACAATTGTCATATTTTCTTTATATTTTGCTTGTGCTCGGAAAGTTGGTGGTGTTATGCCGATCACAATGCTTATAAATATATTATTACGACACTTTTGTTGTGATTTTGTTTTGACGTTTTAGATGTTGGAATAGGAATTTGAAGTCGGCGGCTTTTCAACCTAACCGACAGTGGGAAAACTTCATTGTTTTTACCGATTTTCTTTCAGATTCGGCAGCGTTGGTGCTTAACCGATATCTTGTTAGTTTCATATTTTTGTTTCAGGAATAGCTGGTATAGAGTCGGTGGCGTAGGAGCTCAACCGCACTTTTGTATTGATGCTAGAAGGCTGGTTAAGATCAAGGATTAGATTCGACGGCGTTGGTTGCCTAATCGATATCTGGAATGGAATTGAGTAGGGATTGTTTAATTTGTTTTATTGAAGGATTTATTTTCACTTTTGTGTTGAAATAAGTTTTTACTCTTTTCTGAGTTTGGTTCTTTACTTTTCGAGTGTTTTCACATTCTTTGATTTTTAGGAATGCTTTCCCATTCTTTAATTTATAATTATTTCTGCAATACCCAATGCAAGATGCTTTCGCATTGCCTTTTTTGTTTATTGAAAAATGTTGCAAGACATTTTGTCTTTTGAGGTTTTTTGGAATTTTGTTCTGGACTCTCATAATTTTCATTAGAAAAGGAAGTTTCTTTCTTTCTTTTTTCCTTTTGGGGAGGGATGTAATGTAACGACGCGCTCTGCGAACGTCGTCACACCGGTTTTAATTCTATTTTTGAACGAAGGGTTTCGGAACGCGGAGTGAATGACATTTTGACGTATGGCTGTCAAAGCACCTTTCTTCCTAGCATTGAGGCTGGATGGTCGATATTCATGGCTTCGTAACTTAATTTCAATAAATCTCATAAAAATGAGAGTATTTTGGCCTAAAGGATAATAGTTTGTGTCTTCACAACTATCCTCTTGTGGAATTATAGTTTATTTCTGGTGAGTTGTCATTTTTTAATAAGATTCACTCTGATGGAAATCGCCACGCTCCTAATTTGAAAAATAATTGTTAAAATTCTATTGTTTCAGCTCTTAATCTGAGAATATTATGATTTCTTTTGCTATTGGCATTGTTCCAGCAAATTAAGGCGGTAAGTCGCCCAAATTTATAAAAAAAATTAGGACCTCGTGTTCATATAGTTTGTTCTAATGACATGCAATTTTGTTACAGGTTTCCAAATTGGAACCGCCTTTGTCTTTGCCTTGTCTCTTTTCTTTGGACCTTTTTCGGCGTTCCTTTGTCTTCGGTCATCTGCATTTCCTTATGGAGGGTTTGGACTTTTCGCCTCAAACCTGGATGTACCGCATGGGCTTAAACTGAAAACTTCGCCTGCTACGAGCTTTCTCGCTGCTGTGTTTACATATACTCGCCGAGGGATGCCGTGAGCTTACTTTAATTATATTTTAAATCTAAACTTCAAAATAACCTAAAAATGCATTGGTGACATAAGATCATTTTGACCTAGCTTATAAAACTCTAATTTTAAATTTAAGGTTAGATATACATTAGGAATGTATCCTTGCAACTATTTCTAAATGCACACTGGAGTGGACAATAAAACCTTAAACCTCACAGTTTGGTTTCATTTAGCTCACCTCCGGAAGATTAAAAGTTTCCAATCTCCGCTGATTATCTTAGGCATGTGTATCTCCAAGGCGCCCGAACTTTTATGGTAATGTACTTACAAACCAATTTTATTTATATTTCTTTTAAATAGGAGATTACACACTTACTTCTTTCATTGTCATATGACACATATTTTTTTATTATTACATCTGACGCTTGCGAACCAATTTTTTTTACTTTGTAATAACACATATTATTTAATTATTACAATTGGCACTCGCGAACAGGGACATGACAGTGTGCATATATCTTTATTCCTTGTCACCTTTGCATTATTTTTTACTTTAACATGTTAAGAACAGTGTTTTCTTCATGTATTTTACTGTTACATAACTGTGTATTACAGTAAATCTTTGTTATTTTTTACTTTGCAAAACTAATCATGCTACAAGTTAGTACTATTGTTTGTATCTCTCAATTACAGGTGAATGTTTCAATTTGCATAACATGGTTACTGTTATAATTGTTTTATCTTATATAGCTTTTGTTTATTACAGGTAAGATTTTCCACTTAGTAATATTATATAATTACTAGTTCTTAACCTTTATTCACATGTGTGAAAACATAGTAATATTTGAATATTTGCTGTTTACCTTAAGTAGACATAAATAATTTATTTTGTGAATCACTAATGCATTTTTATCTTTATAGGCATTTGACCTAAATAATTTTTGCAACAATAACATTCCATTCTATGAGTTTGTTTGACTTTTGAGTTTAGCGTTTTGCTATCAATGCAATTAACTTCATTCATAATTTAATTAACTTTAATTAGAAACTTTAATTGATACTTTAATTAGAAACTTATAGTGTATTTAATACAACTTTTTATTAGATTTTCACATCCTTTTATAAATCAAACATGGATAAGGAAATACAGGTCCCGCCTTTGTTTGAGAATATTGTTGGTGATGTTCCAGTTGGTACTTTTACTCATGTCATGGCTGATTTATCTGAAGTTGTTGATAGTAATGGTTTACATACAGACCCTACTAAATTAGAGTCCATTAAAAGTTTCCCACGCCCAGAAAGCGTTAGACAATTAAGAAGTTTTCTTGGGTTATGTTCTTATTACCGTAGATTCATTGATAAGTTTGCTGATATTGCTTCGCCCTTAACCAAATTAACGGCCGGAAGCAAGAATTCTAAAAAATCTCTTTTCTGGAATGAAGAAGCTGAAGTTGCTTTTCATAATTTAAAACTTGCATTAATTTCTGCACCAGTTTTACATTGTCCGAATTTTGAAAGACCATTCTCTTTACATTGCGATGCTAGTTCTGTTGGAATTGGTAGTGTCCTGAGCCAAGATGATGATAATGGAGATCCACATCCTGTAGCTTATTATTCTAGATCACTTAATAAATGTGAACGTAATTATAGTACAACTGAGAGAGAGTTGTTGTCAATATTGGATTCTATTGAACATTTCAGACCTTATATTGAAGGAATGAAATTTACAGTTATCACTGACCATGCTAGTTTAACTTGGCTTCTTAAACTTAATAATCCTAGTGGTCGTCTTGCACGTTGGGCTGCTAGAATTTCTCAATTTACTTTTGATGTTAAATATAAAAAAGGTTCTTTACATTTAGTTCCAGATTGTTTATCCAGAATAGACATTTCTGCTATTAATATTCCTGTAAATAATATTATTGTTATGCCAAATGAGGATATCGTTGATCCTTGGTATAGAAAAATATTTGTAAATTGTCAAAAGTTTCCTAGAAAATATAAAAATTTCAAAGTTGAAAGTGATACTTTGTATAGATTTTGTAAAGATAAATATAATCCTAATAATCGTTTAAATTGGAAAATTGTCATACCTAAAGAACACATCTTAGACACTATTAAATCTAATCATGATGATGTTAATTCAGGACATTTAGGAATTCATAAAACTTTAAATAAATTAAAAATACATTATTTTTGGAAAGGTATGTTTATTGATGTTCAAAAATACATTTCTTCTTGTGATACTTGTAAAGCTTATAAATCTTCTACTAATCCACCTCATGGAATTATGGTTAATCCTAAGAAAGTTGATAAACCAATGTTAATGCTTTCTATTGATATTATTGGAACTCTTCCAAAAGCTTATTCTGGCCATAAGTATATACTTTCAATCATAGATGTTTTTACAAAATATTGTTGGATATTTCCTATGACTAGTGCTACCACTAAAGTAATTTGTAGGATACTTGAAAAAGAAATATTTCTTAAGTTTGGAACACCTAAAATTTTTGTTTGTGATAATGGAAGCCAATTTACAGCTAAGCAATTTGTAGATTTTCTAAAAAGTTATAATATTAGTAAAATATTTTATAATACTTTATATACACCTCAAAATAATCCTGTAGAGAGATATAACAAAACAGTCGAAACATGTATTTCTTGTTTTGTTAAAGATGATCATAGAACTTGGTCAAAATATTTGCCTCATGTTCAATTAGCTTTAAATAGTAGTGTGAATCTAGCCACAGATTTCACTCCTAATTTTCTCATGTTCGGTAGAGAACTTATTTTTGATGCTTCATTACACCGTTTTAGTAATTCTTTTGATAACCTCAATCAACTTGATGTTTTTGATAGGTCTTCATTTGCTTTTTCACTTAAATCACTTAGTGATATTTTTATAAAAGTTCAAGCTTCATTGCTTAAAGCTTATAAGCGTAATGCGCGTTATTATAATATAGGAAGGAAGGTCATTTCTTTTGAAGTGGGAGATATAGTGTGGAGGAGAAGTTTTGTGCAGTCTAATGCTCCTGCATTCTTTTCGGCTAAGTTAGCACCTAAGTTTGTTAAGTGTGAAATAATAGATAAAATTTCCTCTAATGTTTATGTTTTAAAAGACCTTAATAAAAACTATACTGGTCGTTATCATATTAAAGACATAATTAAATATTAAAATTATTCTTGTTTTGACAATGTCTATCTTTGTCTTTGGTACTTTGTTTGAAGTAATGAACCATTAAAAGGTGATGTTTGGTAGGTTTATGGTTCTTGAAAGGAGATGTATGTTAGGAACTTCACAACAATTTATTAATTTCAATTTTAGTTTCTTTCAAAAATAACTTAGGTCATTTTAGGACTTATTTTTATGTAACTCTACTCCATATTAACAAATAGTTCCACATCAAAAGATCTTATAATTTTTATTTATCTTTGTTGTATAGGATTATTTTCCTGTATATATTTTTATACACTTGTATATTTAATATTGTATATTTTGTACAAATTTAGGAATTTAGTTTCTACTCTAATATAGGAGTGAAATTTAATATTCATTTTCTACATTAAATTCACTTGACTTATTTCCACTCACTTAGGGAATGGAAAATTAAGTTTCTTGAACTTTATTTTTGTACAGTTCTGGGTTATTTTCTTAGTATTAAGATTCTCGGATTGGACGCATTTTATGCAATTTTTACACACCTTGTTATACCATTTTTTGGGAAACTTGTGTCTTACTGGACTTTACAATTTTTTGTGCTATTGTGTTTCATACACATAGTCACACCTTACGCTTTGCGCACGGGAAGCTGGTGGTGTTGAGCCGGTCGTAATTGTCGTTTTTCTCTTTTTGTACGATTGTGTTTTTATACACATTGTTACATTTTTTATGCTTTGCGCACGGGATGTCGGTGGTGTTGTGCCGGTCGCAAATGTCATACTTTTCTTATGCGGTTGTGCTCAGAAAGTCAGTGGTGTTGTACTGGTCACAATTGTCATATTTTCTTTATATTTTGCTTGTGCTCGGAAAGTTGGTGGTGTTATGCCGATCACAATGCTTATAAATATATTATTACGACACTTTTGTTGTGATTTTGTTTTGACGTTTTAGATGTTGGAATAGGAATTTGAAGTCGGCGGCTTTTCAACCTAACCGACAGTGGGAAAACTTCATTGTTTTTACCGATTTTCTTTCAGATTCGGCAGCGTTGGTGCTTAACCGATATCTTGTTAGTTTCATATTTTTGTTTCAGGAATAGCTGGTATAGAGTCGGTGGCGTAGGAGCTCAACCGCACTTTTGTATTGATGCTAGAAGGCTGGTTAAGATCAAGGATTAGATTCGACGGCGTTGGTTGCCTAATCGATATCTGGAATGGAATTGAGTAGGGATTGTTTAATTTGTTTTATTGAAGGATTTATTTTCACTTTTGTGTTGAAATAAGTTTTTACTCTTTTCTGAGTTTGGTTCTTTACTTTTCGAGTGTTTTCACATTCTTTGATTTTTAGGAATGCTTTCCCATTCTTTAATTTATAATTATTTCTGCAATACCCAATGCAAGATGCTTTCGCATTGCCTTTTTTGTTTATTGAAAAATGTTGCAAGACATTTTGTCTTTTGAGGTTTTTTGGAATTTTGTTCTGGACTCTCATAATTTTCATTAGAAAAGGAAGTTTCTTTCTTTCTTTTTTCCTTTTGGGGAGGGATGTAATGTAACGACGCGCTCTGCGAACGTCGTCACACCGGTTTTAATTCTATTTTTGAACGAAGGGTTTCGGAACGCGGAGTGAATGACATTTTGACGTATGGCTGTCAAAGCACCTTTCTTCCTAGCATTGAGGCTGGATGGTCGATATTCATGGCTTCGTAACTTAATTTCAATAAATCTCATAAAAATGAGAGTATTTTGGCCTAAAGGATAATAGTTTGTGTCTTCACAACTATCCTCTTGTGGAATTATAGTTTATTTCTGGTGAGTTGTCATTTTTTAATAAGATTCACTCTGATGGAAATCGCCACGCTCCTAATTTGAAAAATAATTGTTAAAATTCTATTGTTTCAGCTCTTAATCTGAGAATATTATGATTTCTTTTGCTATTGGCATTGTTCCAGCAAATTAAGGCGGTAAGTCGCCCAAATTTATAAAAAAAATTAGGACCTCGTGTTCATATAGTTTGTTCTAATGACATGCAATTTTGTTACAGGTTTCCAAATTGGAACCGCCTTTGTCTTTGCCTTGTCTCTTTTCTTTGGACCTTTTTCGGCGTTCCTTTGTCTTCGGTCATCTGCATTTCCTTATGGAGGGTTTGGACTTTTCGCCTCAAACCTGGATGTACCGCATGGGCTTAAACTGAAAACTTCGCCTGCTACGAGCTTTCTCGCTGCTGTGTTTACATATACTCGCCGAGGGATGCCGTGAGCTTACTTTAATTATATTTTAAATCTAAACTTCAAAATAACCTAAAAATGCATTGGTGACATAAGATCATTTTGACCTAGCTTATAAAACTCTAATTTTAAATTTAAGGTTAGATATACATTAGGAATGTATCCTTGCAACTATTTCTAAATGCACACTGGAGTGGACAATAAAACCTTAAACCTCACAGTTTGGTTTCATTTAGCTCACCTCCGGAAGATTAAAAGTTTCCAATCTCCGCTGATTATCTTAGGCATGTGTATCTCCAAGGCGCCCGAACTTTTATGGTAATGTACTTACAAACCAATTTTATTTATATTTCTTTTAAATAGGAGATTACACACTTACTTCTTTCATTGTCATATGACACATATTTTTTTATTATTACATCTGACGCTTGCGAACCAATTTTTTTTACTTTGTAATAACACATATTATTCAATTATTACACTACGTCTTGCTTGTCAATATACAAGTTTACACATGCTGTTAGTTTATTTCATACTTCCCACGTTTCTAGCAGTCTTAAAAATACATAAAGACCTATGTAGCTTAAATTCAAAAATAGAAAGGTTGAATAATTAACTAATTACAGACTACTTCGAAACTCGAAAGATACTTACCTCGGCAACTGTGAGATTTTCAAAATTAGCAGCTAGTTGGTGTGGTAGCGGCGGCTGGTCTGGCGGTCCGACGACTGAAGGCGGAGGCGAGCGCTCGCGAGAAGCGCGACGCCTTGTTCGTGGGGACCCGGCGCGGCTGTCACCGGGAGACGACACTAGCGGCGATGTTGGTGCAGCACTCGGAGGCACATAATTTATTACCTGCAAATGATTACAAAATAGCATAAAGTTTACAAGTTACCTGCAAACTGGTTTACCAACAGATTGATAAACAAGGCTCTGGTGCAGAAATGTTTCTAGTTGCTAGAATGCGTCTGAACTTCCAGTGATCACTACCATAAAAGTTTAAAATGAGAAGGACCCTGGGCTCAGTGAACCCCTTTGATACCACTGGAAACAACAAAAAAATAGTATGGCCTTGGAGGTGAAAACCTTCCAAGCAACTGGAAACAACACTAAAATAGCATGGGCTTGGAGGTGAAAGCCTTCATTGCAACTAGGAACAACACTAAAATAACAAAAAGCTGTTGTTTTCATTTTATTTAACTATACCACAGAATTGTAGTCTCAAAATAAAAGGTTTGTATTTGAAAGAGAAACAGTGGTATATTCATAAACGCTGTTTCTTTAAACATTTGTAAACTTGGGTGTTTGTTATTCACAATTATGTTATTTTTTATTTTAATATCAACACACTTGGACCACAGAAAAGTTAATGTTACTACGTATGTAACCTGAGTCTGAGTTTATCATTTCTATTCTTATAATTGGATAATGATATAATAGGTAGGACACGGCGGTATTTCCGTCCAATTGAGCAGTCCGACTGGGGAAGTACCTCCGCCCTACAGAATACCGCGGTTATAATAACTTCGTGTTGTGTTCCCAGCGGTGAAGCGGGTAGCCAGAGCTCACTAGAGAGTTTTTGTGTTGTCAGTGGGATGACCAAAGGTTTGTCCTGTTTTGCTATAAAATCTCTGTTCTTACAGGGTCGGCAGCACGGATGTGACTCCACTGGTGTTACACACGTTCATAAGTCATGGTAACCACTTGCCATCAGGTGGGCCGTGTGCTTGTCTGCCACCTAAGTTGTATGAAAAAAGAAATGATTGGATAACAACAATTTGTTTTTATACCACTTAGGTGGCAGACAAGCACACAGCCCACCTGATGGGAAGTGGTTACCGTGGTCTATAGACATATGCAAAACCAGAGGCGTCACACTCGCGCTACCGACCATTAAGAAACCTTCTGATGCCCCTCTTGAAAAGCCCCATATTCTATACATGTGTTTTGTCACTGACATATCACTCTTGACAGATGGAATCTAAAATTATTAACTAAGTCGCTTCCATTTGTCTATTCTGATTTTTTAAACTACTCAACATATTTAATTGCAGTTTTCAGCAATAAATAGAGTACTCCAATAGGAAGATTTATATGTTTAATACATGCTGTAATGGGATGAGTACAGGCAACAGCTAGTTCATAATAATACATCTAATTTAGGTACAAACTTATAATTAATTTGATGCACTTATTGTTGGAATTTTTGTCTGTAATAATTTCCTGATAATTAATGTACTCTCCAATGACCCGTTATGGGCTATAGATTCTCTGACTAAAGAATACATACTATACAGCATGAACACATGAGATTCAGAGTTTAATTATTTAGCATACTAGGTATTACCTAAATTACAACTAGCATATTGTAATTTAGGTAATAAAAGAGCCATTACCTATTGGTTGATATATTTTATATGTTGGGTACTCCTCTTATATAGTAATTTTCAAACCCTAATGGCAATCAAGATACTTAATTCAAACTTTGAAGATTCTTAATTACTTTTTTAAATAATGTTTATTTTTACCTCAAGAGGTGGATTAATAGGTGATACTATGATATTTGCAGGCCATGCATTATGTCCCATGTATTCTCCCATATTGTATTGTGGTAGAGGTAGTCCAGGAGGTGGGTGCTGAACTTCACCCAATAATTGCACTACTCCAGTAGGCCCAGTTAATACTGGCGGGGAACTCAATTCAGGCACTGGTTCCGTATTTGGAGGCTGAAAAATTAAATAAGGAACAATAAATTTTTCTTTTTCTTTTGAAAGTATTTTGACATAGGAGTACTGGCGCTTCAAACTTAGGTTATATCAGTCACCTACAAGCACACAATGCTCTCATTAGATGAAAATCAGTTGATGTGGCCAATACAGTTGAGAGACAATAAATCAATATAAGAGAAGATCAATCAATCAAATTATTCTAGTAACCTGATTAATTAAAGTTTACATAAATTTGTTTCCTTTCTGGCCTACAAAGATTGATAATTCATCAAAAATTAAATGACATTGTTTAAGTTAACTTTGATTGAAATTGTTGCATCTTGTATATAGTAGGGTAGATTTCACTTTCACCTGTCAAAAAAGGGGTTATAGTAAATTAGTCCAATTGGAATAAAGAAGCAGGTGGAAGAAGAAGGAAGGTTTAGGTTGTCTATCAAACATTCAGGATAGACCACCTAATTAGGATTCTATTCATATTTTATAAAACACATAAATAAATGTGTAGTTAAGTCTTTGTAACATACTATTATAGATGTAACAATAGTGCCTGGAAGATGGCAATAGCCTCATCCCCTATTACGTGGGGCCGAAAACAATGATTGTTGAAATGTGGGTGTTGATTCACTTCTGCCTAAACCTTTCGGGGATAAAGGCGTGATTATATATTATACTAAAAGGGTAATGAAGTGATATTCTGTCAACACAACATAAGGCCTTTACCATATTGTAACAAACAAAATTAACAAATAATCTATTTCAAATGCTATTTCTTCTTTCTTTCTTTGAGTAGCCTTGATTTTCTACTATTACTATAATTTATGTAGGTACATCCTAATTCACAACTTTTCAATTATCAACTTATTAGAATCTTCAAAAACCCTTTGCACCTGCATATTGTTGTAATGGACTAGTACCTGATTGCTTCTTACGTGTAATTAGCTAGTGTACAATTGTTTGTTTTGAGAATACTAACCTGCACTCCAGCTGTTTTAACATACATCAAACCAGGGGGTGGCCCTAAGGCAGATAAGCTTGGTGGTGGCACTGACATGTTAGCTGTTAAACTAGACTGTGTATGACATGCACTCACAGGCACTACATTTATATGCTCTTGTGGTTCTGAAAATTGTAATCTTTGATCTTCTATTTTTAATTTTTCTAAAATTTCACCAAAATGTGTTTTTTGATCAAATGTAAATGCTGGATGGTGTAATGCCATAGTGTACAGCAGTAAAATTTCTTCTAAAAGATCACCATACAAGCCTTTCAGTAACCCACATTGCTCCAAACTGACCATAGCATTATACAATGTAGTTGCACACGCGAAATTACACGAACGTAACAAAGACACATATAAGGCCATTTTTCGTCTAGTCCTGGGGTCTGTATTGGCGCCTCCAATATCCGCAGCCAGATCTGTGGGATTATTGGCTCTTAGTTCGGCACCACGCAACTCCTGGAAGTCTCGCTTGCCTAGTTCCTCTAGGTAGGTGCCAATGAAACGAAGCTCAAATGGCAAACACATATTTAATAGTGTACACATCGCGTCTATGCGTTTATAGCTTTCCAATTCTTTAAACCATGATACCACGTCCTCTTTGCAAACCATTTCCAGAACACATTGAAATTTTATGTAAAGAATTAACCGGTCCCCTGCAGCCGAAGCGTGTCCGTTACTTATATTTTTTGGCACACGCTATTCTCGTAATAAACTGATGGTTGTAATCCCAGAATATTCGATTGTAACATTAGTAACTTTATGCTTTTATCCGTATTTTAGAAGTACAGTGTATGGGTTAAGCAACTACAGGCAATGCAATGCTATTAGTTTTGTCTCATCTATAATCTATGGAATAGAAAATACATAGACAAAAATGTATAGACAAGAGATAAAAATGACAAAAAGAGGCTAGATTCAATTTAATTTACATTGAATTTAAATTGAACCCAAACCAACCCAAATGTAATTTAAACGAGTTTAGTTTAGTTTTTCATTCAAATCTTTGTCAATTTCATTCATTAAACGTTTCATCACTTTTTTCCCATCGCTTTGTAATTCTAAATAATATACTTACCATAAACACAAAACAAATTGAAAATTAAATTCATAACCTTTTGGAACAAGCTTTTCTGCACTATTAATAATATAAATGGACGAGTTCTTCCCATAAAATAAATAAATCATTTTTTTTTATTTATTTGTTATTTAATTAAGGTAAAATCACCAATAGCGGATAATTTAAGGAAAAATTAAACATTAATATACGAATTTAGAATAGTAATTGCAGCATGAGTGTTACATCCTTTTTAACTGTTACAGCAACATGACATCAAACAAGACATTAACTTTTGCAGATCCTATCTTTCAAAACTATCATACTTTTACATAAAATGAAAATAAATATACAGTTTGTCGTAATCACCAATAGCGAACAGCATCTCCTTTATAACGGACACATATTGGCACCAATAGTGGACACTATAAGGACAATCAAACTTCTCTCAACAAAATTGAATATTAGGTAGGTACTTATTAGAAAATGAACATTACGTATTTGGAACACCTTTTGTCCCAACGAGTAATACCGCGTTGTGTATGTGTATGTGTATGTGTGTTTTGGGAAAGGGATTTTTTATACCACCACTTTTATGCCACGAGAACCACCGGGAAGTGGTTCTCGTGGCCTATGGACGAATGCAACACTGGGGCGTTACACTCGTGCTGCCCACACTGAAGGAACCTTCTTATTTTTGAAGAACCCCATATTGTAGTCGCCTGGGAAAACCACAACGAGGATTTCATTCCACAACTTGAGCGTGTGTGGGATGAAGTTCTTTCCTATCGCACGATGCACACCGTTTTCGGGTGTAATGTGTGAGGATGAACTCCCTACTTAGGCGAGCGGTGTAATGATAGCTGTGAGCATCATGTAAAACAATTCATATGAGCGCAAGCCATTGTATAAGCGGTAGAACACTCAGGTTGAGGTTTACCTCCCTGTATGTTTTCTACCATCCCGCCATACCCTGAGAGGTTCCATATCACCCACGAGTGTGGGATTTTCGGTGGATGCAAATATACCGATCGAGTACCGACAAATGTAATTGACAGTGAAATAAATGTCAACGGAACCCGGATTCGCGGTTTCTATTTCATCACAATGAAACCAACGAATGGTACGGTGGACGTCTATGCGAGACCTTCTCTTCTAGCCTAATTTATCCTTGCTGGGGCGCAAGGTGTCCACGAGATCACTTCGCTCGCTTCCATGGCATAGATGAATGATCACCAACATCATGATCATCATCATCGTTATCGTCAACCTCATCATTATCATCATCATTGAAGACATCATGAGGGACGGGAAAGGGGGTGGAGGAAGGGTGAAAGAGGTGTGTCGTGATGTTTTAAAGACAAAGCTCAGATTGGGTTGTTGTCAAGCCCTATGAATTGTATTGTATATGTGCCTTCTTCTTGTGTGAGTGTTAGATTAGAAAGAGTATTGTTATTATAATAAGAATATTGTTGTGGAAGCTGTCCAGGGAGTACCGGGCGAGGGGTATAGCGATCAAATCGACTCAAGTGGGTGAGAAATTACAATTGCTATCATGGTAAAATTATTCGTCATGGCGTCGATTAAGATTGTGCTCGCCGAGTCACTTACGTATAATCACGAAGGCCATATTCCCTAGAATAATATTCGTACTGTCCTGATCATTGATATTTTAGTATGTTAGTTAACATTCCAATAAGATTTCTAGTTAGCAGGAAAATGATTCTATCAGCGTATGTAATTACCTTTCAAATCTGAATCTGAAATCATCCTAGGCTGCTGAGATAATCTCTTGACGGTATAATGAGGTATAGAGAGATCCAAGCATTCTATATCGGTAGTCTTACTTAGTTTAGTCATGTGCGGCCTAAATAATCCCAAACTGGAATTAGTGAATTCATGGTCGTTAACCTAGACAATCATGACATTGTTTGACATGTGTTCGGTCATGAATTCTAGTGGGAAACAAATGATTGTCAATTTCAAGTATTATTTTTCCCGTGCGAAACACATATACGACATACGAATCACGATACGGGATATGGGGGTGTTATTGTTAAATATCCTTGATTGTCAGGTAATCAAGATAAACTGATTCAGACTGCTCCTCGCGTACAATGCAATTGTAGTCAAATTAAACACTTAAATATTATATTGTGTGGCCCATCAAGGCATACGGAGTAAGGTTACTGCATCATGGAGGTAGTATTTATAGTTATGTCATTTCAGATTATATGAAGTTAGAGTAGATTAAAGGAAAGGCAGTTTATTTTTCACATAGGAAACGCTTAGGTTAATAAAGTGATAAATCTTATAACCGTCTCTTGGAGATATGTGTTATGTTCACAGGTTACTGTAATACACCTTTTCAAGAAACTTGAGCATCATTTACTAACGGAGTGGTCTACGTCAGAGGACCTCCTCTTGATGTCGGTGCCAATCGCGCCTGTAGAATAGGGGGAAAAGACATGCGGAATATTCTAAGACCGAGGTGCGAGGAAACCCTCGTAAGGGGATTGTAATATGTCTATAGGACTGTATTGCAATTTCGGTTTACGACAAGTCCTGCATTCTAAACGCGAGGAGTCCACGTAATGGCTCGCCACCAGGTGGATGCGGTATAGACCTACATGTCCTGCAAACACCTTTGGGGTGGATTCTGGTTCCTTTAAGCTAAAGTGGAGAATTCGCCTGGGACGAATCAAGCAGGGCTAGTCGCATGACAGACTGAGCTAGTACGGATCACATGAGAATGAGGTGATACACTTGTTACACAAACCACAGCTGGAAATAATAATAATGGAGATGGAAAAAATTATAAACAATGGAGTAAGCAGGGCTAATATGTGTGACTATAATTGAGATTACACGACAGACTAAATTGGCTTAGGTTTCATGTGAGATTGAGGTAATATACTTTTTAATTCAACTCGGTATAGTAGTAACTTAAAGGGATAAATATACTAATACATCATATAGCTAATTACAGACAGGATACTCAACCGTAGGCGTAGAACATACGCCTAAGTTTATAGTAGGGTGTTCTCTCTGGGTGTTTGTGGTATGGGTCAACCTATGTCACTTACCCCAAAGGAGGATAGGCTCTTTTATCATTTCAGATTCAACAACCCATGCATGCAAAGTGAATAAGAGGACTGTGAGTTGCACATTGCAGCCTCTGATGTTAAAACAATGCAATTTATGAAAATCAAGATCAAACACATGGAAAGTCTCCTATCAATCCGCTTTCTGGCCATCCTTGAGAGATTAAGCCAAATAACCTAGAACGTCTCCACAAGGTGAGTAGATAGTCAAATAATTCAAGTGCCGACTCAGTGCTAAAATTTGGAGGACAAGGTTAAGTTGGCATCAAGGAAACTTAGAGTGCTCAACAGGGCGAGGCAGTACTTCACTGCGGGGCAGCAACTCCTTCTTTATAAGGCACTGCTATCACCTTTTTGCTGGAGTGTCTGCATACCAGCTTGACCCCTTCGACTCAGTGCAAAGGCGGGCGTTAAGGCTGGTTGACAATCCCATACTCGCAGGTAGTGTGGAACCTCTTACCCTTAGGAGGGACTTTGCCTCGCTGTGTGTGTTCTACCGCCTATACACTGGTTTGTGCTCAGAAGAATTTTATTGTTTGAAATTATGCCCACAGTTACATTCTATCATCGCACCTCTCGCCATAGGCAGGGAATTCATCCTTACACGTTGCGACCAGAGACGGGGCGCACTGTGCGGTCTGAAAGAAACTTCATCGCACGCTATCAGAAGGTTTCTTCATGGTCGGCAGCGCGAGTATAACACCCCTGGTGTTGCCTACGTTCATAGGGCACCGTAACCACTTCCCATCAGATGGGCCGTGTGCTTGTCTGCCACCTAAGTAGTATATAAAAAAATTGGTACCAATAGTGGACATAACGAAATTTGCCAGAAAATCTAGCAAATATAACATAATGAGTAATAATGGTTATTAATATTTATTAATAAATGAAAAACACACCTATTAAAAATCAGTACCCTTAACAAAAACCTTAACAAACAACGACCGTATTCATCAGCCAGGACTGAGAACAGTGTTGCGAATTTTTGATCATATTTAATGTACGCCATTAGGCGTCTTTTTCCAAACCAAATGGTTATTTTTCTTAAAATAACGAGTTTTCTTCGAAAGTGTTAACTATTGGTTAAGTTTCCATTATTGGGTTAGTGTCCACTATTGGTGCTTCTACTTTACTCGTTATTAATTATTTACTTTTATTTCATGTTTTATTTGTTATATTCGTTTCAAAAATAAATATAGTTATTAAGTCCACAGACAGACTAAAAAGTGTCTGTCCTGTCAAACAAAATATTAAAGAACCGTTACAGCGTAAAACTAGTTATTTATCTTTACCACAAAAGCTACACATTGTGGATCTGTCTGTTTTGCGTGTGTGAGAAGGAGACAAGTATACATTGACAATGTGTAAAAGTGAGCTTAGCTTTTATTGGAACGCTGACTAGTTACTCGGCATTTTTTGACAAGACAAAAAGAAAAGAGAAATACATCAGCAAAAATATTTTACCTAAAATAATATTCTGGTTGTAAAGTACTGAAGGTGTCTATAGAGAAAAATGGCTCCTGTGGAAGATGTGGAAATGAAGAGCGTTGAAAGTCCTGCCGCTGCAAGCGATCCAGAAACACCAGAGGTGAAAAAAGATGCTGATGTTTTAACTGTTCAAGATCTAAGAGAACACGTTAAACAAATCGATAAAGCAGTTACTTCGAAGGAACCCAGGTTTGCGATGAGAGTTCTGCGGTCCCTTCCAAGCACTCGAAGGAAATTGAATGGCAACGTTTTACGTGCAATTATCAATCAGCTATATCCAGCGGGGCCAGAGAAAGAAGCTTTACTTCTATTTGTAGAACCTCGCCAACCTGAAGCCGTAGAAATTGAACCTCCCCGTGCACGTAGTGCCACTAAGATACCTGTGCCAGAAGTTGATGTATATGTGCACCTTTTAGTATTGCTGCGTTGCCTTGACACAAATAAATTAACAGATGCTTCTTCTTGCACTGAGCAGTTGATGACGAAAGTGCTAGCTCAAAACAGGAGAACTCTTGATTTAATTGCTGCCAAGTGTTACTTTTACCATTCAAGAGTTTATGAATTGACCAATAAGCTAGACAACATTAGAGGATTACTTCATGCCCGACTTCGAACATCTACCCTTCGTAATGATTATGAAGGGCAAGCAGTACTGATCAACTGTCTCTTGCGTAACTATTTGCATTATTCTTTGTATGACCAAGCAGATAAGTTAGTTAGCAAGTCCGCTTTTCCTGAAAATGCAAGCAACAATGAGTGGGCAAGATTTATGTACTATCTTGGGAGGATCAAGGCTGCCAGACTAGAGTACAGTGATGCTCATAAGCATCTAGTGCAAGCATTGAGAAAGGCTCCTCAGTCTGCTGCTGTTGGATTTCGTCAAACTGTACAAAAGTTAGCAATTGTTGTAGAGTTGCTGCTGGGAGATATTCCTGAACGAGCCATATTCAGGCAAGCTCAGCTCAGAAAGGCTTTAGCTCCATATTTCCAACTCACCCAAGCTGTGAGACTTGGTAATTTGCAAAGATTTGGAGAGGTACTTGAAAATTTTGGTCCCCAGTTCCGTACGGATCACACATTCACTTTGATTCTTCGTCTCCGGCAGAATGTAATCAAGACTGCTATCAGGTCTATCGGCCTGTCTTATTCTCGCATATCTCCAAAAGATATAGCAAGAAAATTGGGATTGGATTCAGCTGAAGATGCGGAATTTATTGTAGCTAAAGCCATCCGAGATGGAGTGATTGAGGCTACGCTTGATCCCGAAAAGGGGTACATGAGCAATAAAGAGAGTTCAGACCTTTATTGTACTAGGGAACCACAGTTAGCGTTCCACCAGCGTATATCATTTTGTTTGGACTTACACAACCAGAGTGTAAAGGCTATGAGGTATCCACCAAAGTCATATGGAAAAGAGTTAGAGAGTGCCGAAGAGCGTCGTGAGAGAGAACAGCAGGATCTGGAACTGGCTAAGGAAATGGCTGAGGAAGATGATGACGGTTTTCCTTAAATCATTAGTAATTGTACTTCACAATTTTGATGCTTTAGATGTATGTTATGCATTCATATATGTACTAATTATATAAATTCAATAATATGTCTATATTTTATTTGATCCTTTCCTGACAACATTTTCACTTTGCAGTAATTTCTTGTCTGTGATGCAATGGAAGTCTCCAGTTTTGACGTGTTGAGTTGTAGAGAGAGTATCCTGTTAAGTTTCACTGTTTAGTTTTGGAAAGTATTCTCTGCCGCCTGGCACATTTTTTAAGAGCACGTGAAAAACCCATTGTATTCAAAATTTATGATTAAGCAAATTGTTCTTACTTCTCTATTCAACATGCCAAATTAAAAATGTGACTGTACCTTATCCTCCTGATGAACTTCTAAACAACTTCATAACCAATTTAGCACATTATGTACTTTCCTACAATAGGCTACAATTCTATAATGAATAATCGCATTCTAGAGTCTAAGACTTCAATTATTAATAATTTAAAGGTTTTTTAAATAAATTACTTGGTAGACAAGCACATGGACCACCTAATGGAAATAGTTGGAATGGATTATTATTAATGGAACTTTGGATTTGTGCAACACCGGGGAGTCACACTCATGCTGCTGACCCTGTAAGAATAATTTCTGTGCCATTGGTGTAAAAGACAAGAATCAAAGCTTTTGATCTTCCCACTGACTGCACAAAAGGTCTCCAGTGAGCTCTAGTTACCCTACTCACCGCAAAAGAACACAACACAAGGTTATTATGACCGCGGTATTCTGTAAGATACTTCCCCGGTCGGACTACTCAATTAGGCTGGTTCTAGATTTGCTTTTTTATTATGTTAAAGGATAATTATTAATTCTCAATTAATCCGGTAGGAGGCGAGGGCTAGGTAGCACTGCAATCGGGTTATAGAATTCCCATTTTTAGCCAGTAGGTATACATCATAATATGTATACATTAAGTTTATGGTTTAGCCATTAATGTATATTTTAGTACTATTTATGTAAAACTTTATGCTTTGTGCTTAGTTAGAAGGTATACTTAGGTAGGTCTACCAGAAAGTCATGTTTGATATTTATTTCCTAATTTGCCATGAGATTCGGTAGCCCCATATTATGTATATATTATATAACCTACTAAGTAATTCATAGTACCTAATTTAACCTCTTCATCAAGCATGCATTGGTATCGATTAGCACTAACTATAATACGCAGTTTTGTTTGTTCGGTAGTAACTACACGCCGTCTCCAGTCTCAATTACTGGGGAGTTGGATGTCGAGTTTGTAGCCTTGGTTGCGAGGCGATAATGCACTCGATTGCTACTCGGGGCCCCTGAGACAGGATGGCAAATTCTATTAAATTTCCGCTCAATGCAAATAATTGTATGCATCAATGTGTCTATTCACATTGGTCTGGGTGGGTGTCATGTACCTACCGTGCCACATATAGCACGTTAAGTTCTTGTTCCTGATTGTCATACGGTCATCTATGGGTAGGTAGGTAGGTATTCGTTCGGATATGAAAGAACTGGGTGAAATGACCGTGACTCTCACAGAAGGGCTAATCACTAGTAGTACCAGGCAGTACCTAGTACAAATAAAGTATACCTATGTCAAACTTTCAACCTCATCTCATTGATAAAACTCGTGGATGAAACTCAACTCGTATCATAGCAACTGCGTAAATTGTTTACACAGTAAGAAAAACTCGCTTCAAGGTTTCCAGAGTATTCGTATTTTTAGTCCTATTTGATATTTAGATCGTAAAATATATCATCTGATTGTTTATTTGCTTCTTAAAGGCAGAAAGTTGTTTATTAAAATGGATTTCACCGTCAGAACCATGACTAAATTAGCAGAATTGCTTAGTCCGCCTGAACCAGAAGTTATTCAAGGCGATGATTTGCAGTCCAGAGGTAGGTCCTAAATATATTCCTCAGGATCCTGTACAATTATGATACTGATACTGACCTCATCTTCTCGAGGCACGGAAACATCTAGGCCGATATAAATAGACATATTCATGCATTGTGTATGAAGTGATGCATGCGGTGAGTAGGGTAGCCAGAGCTCACTGGAGAGTTTATGTGCAGCGGGAAGACCAAAGGCTTGTCTTGCTTTGTCTTCTACACTGACGGCACAAAAACTCATGTGCTTACAGGGTCGGCAGCCCGAGTGTGACTCTGGTGCTCCTTAGTCCATAGTGGACCGTGTGCTTCTCTTCCACCCAAGTGATATAAAAAATAGTTTGCCGGCACTTAGATACTTGAGGTACCTACTAACCTAATGCTAACCAGATATAGGTACCTAGATACTTAGATCATTCTTTATTGTACACCAATATATTACAGATTATTGTACATACCTACCTACCTATTGTACAGTCACAGTTAAATGCACAATGAGCGGCCTTATCACTAAAAGTGATTTCTGCCAGGCTACCTTAGGATGGACAGGAATGAAAAATATGTCATCAGATATAGGCTGGTACCTAAGTATGACTGACTCTTTCGTTAATTCAAATGATGTTTAGGTTTTGATATAACTACAACAAGAAACGAAGCTCCCCCACCCGCGGAGAAAAGCAAACCAAGAACAATTGAAGAATACGAAGAACAAGAAGCTAAAGAACTTGAAAGTTTTGGACAAGTTGGCGCTGGTTTGGGTGACCGTAAGACTCCTGAATATACCATGAACTATCAACAATCAGTCTCGGCCGAAGATGTTTATCTTCAGGTTAGTAGGTATAAAATACGTACCACGTGTCCCTCTGACTAGCAGAGGCCATAGAGGAGAGCAAGTAAGTGGCGGCCTGGTTCTCCGAGCCAACGCCAATTATTTTAATTTTTAAGTGACCTGATGAATGCCTGTGTAGAATATTAGTTCAATTGGATAGATACATCATATTCAGAGTAGCCATTGAAAATAACCAACGCACAGCAGTGAACCTGCTATTTTCTGACAATAACAATAGGTGCATTAGGACGAAGTAGGTGATTAAAAGTGGATAGGTATGCCTAAGTAAAAAAAACGTTAATGAGCAAAGGTTACTATAAAGTGGATGAGTATTTTAATGATGTAAATGCGTGGTCAACATAAGTCTCTTGCTTGCTCGCACAAAATAAATTGTAAACTAAAGCAAATTTAAAAAAGAAAGATAATCTAGTTCTAATATAGTTCGCTGAGTTTCTTGCTGGTATCTTCTCAGTAGAACTAACCAACCGAACCAGCGAAAGAATCATTTTCCAATGGTTTATTTTTACATTACTTAATATTTTTATATTATTTCTTGACATACCTAATTGTAAAATTTTGACGTTCATATGTGCTCTTTGTGTGCCTAAACTGAATAAATGATTTGAATTCTTTGATTCTTTGTACATATTTTTCTATATTTAGCTAAGTAATTAGTTTTATTTTCTTTCAGATTGGCCCCAAGACACCAAGCTCTGCCAGTTGCGAGAACCTCATAATAAGAATTAAGATGCCAGGTGATAAGAAGGAGAATGTTGATTTGTCAGTGAACAACACCAGCGTAACTGTGAGCTCTTCACAATATATGTTGAAATTACCGCTCCCTCATGGAATTGATCCTGATCAGTCTAAAGCTAACTGGGATTCCGACCAAGAAACATTACAATTAACTCTTAAGTTGGATAGAGAATTCGATTTTATTAATTTTTAAACTATGTTTTTTCGTATGTATCTTGCTAAATCTGTAATCTAATGTGTAACTTTATATGTGTTTCAGTTTTTTTAGCTTTACCTAATAATCCTAATGGTACCTAAGTCTATACTCCTTTACCATTACCTACCATTTAGTAAAAAAAATAATTGTAAATTAAAACTTCTACGGTTATTTTTGTAATTAAACCGCTTTACCCATAACCGTCTGTCTGAACTCCTAACCCTAAATTGTTCGCCAAGCGCTCTAGTATCTACGCAGTCATAAGCGGCCAGTCTCTAGGCGGGATCATCGCATCTGTAGCCCAAATTATATCCGTCACCTTCAAAAAATCGCCTTTACACAGCGCTTTGATCTATTTTATAATGGCTGACATACTAGTCATTACGTCAGTGATTTCTTACTTCTAGCTGTACAGGATTGACTTTTTCACATATTCTCATATTCTAAGAGGGGTGTAGGTACGTGTTGTATGAGTAGGTGAGATTCGCTTAGGCCCCGAATACCCCACTATAAAGGGTACGAGGTGAGCAGAACTGAATGCTTTTTTATAATACAACTTAGGTGTCAGACAAGCGCATGGCTCGCCTGATGGAAAGTGTTTACCGTGACCTATGAACGTGTGTAACACCAATGGAGTCACACTCGTGCTGCCGACCCTGTTGTATGCTTTATAATAAATGAGAAGTTTCTTCTAGGAAAAGATACAGTAAAGTAGGTACCTTGTTAATTTTACCCTAAGGCTTTTTCCGTTAAATTAAGTAAGTAGGTAGATACCTATTGTAGTGAATAGGTAGAAAACCTATGTATTGTGAAAGTAAGAAGGTAGGTATTGTTTTGACCGTTATGTACCTACCTACTCATTTTTATAATGTCCAAAATTAATTTATATTTTAACTAATTTGACGTAGCAACTCAGAATGGTAATAGAAAATAATTTAAGTATAAGAAATTAACTAGGTAATTACGTAATAATATTACATTGTAATTCAAAGAATAAACGCATAAATGTTTCTTTGTGTCGTCATTACATTCATAGAACAAGAAAATCTGGTTAGAAAACTAGTTGATTGCGCACGCATTTTTTTTATACCACTTAGGTGGCAGACAAGCACACGGCCCACCTGATGGAAAGTGGTTACCGACTATGGACGTTTGTAACACCAGAGGAGTCACAGTCGCGCTGCCAATCCTGTAAGTACAGAGTTTCTGTGCCATCAGCGTGGAAGACAAAGCAGGACAAGCCTTTAGTCTTCCCACTGACAGCACAAATTCTCCAGTGAACTCTGGCTACCCTACTCACCGATGGGAACACAACACGAAGTTATTATAGCCGCGGTGTTCTGCATCAATTTTTCAGAACCATCTCTAGTTTTGCAGTAGGTACCTACCTAAGTAGTACTCAAGTAGGTAGGCAAGGAGCGTAGTAAGATATCGTGTAACACAAACGTGTCTCATTATCTTTAAGATTTCCTACCTATTATGGACGGAATCACAAGGCTTACCTTCATAAAAACTAAAAAAAATAATATATTAATAACATATCGTACGCAATCGTTGCGGTTGTCAGCAATAGGTAATCACACTAAACTTGAACCGTATAAAATACCGGATTACGAATTACAATAATAATATATATTTACTTTTCTTTATTCATTAAACTAACTTATAAACATTGCTTATAAATGGTATTTTTAATCGCTTATCTCGCTTAATTATGTCTCTCATCGCGTAGTGTTATAAATTTTAGCGACGCGAGTCGAGCGTTGAGCGCTGATTAGACACTCTACCTACTCGCTTCTCTATTTGAATCTCTACATAACTTTGCATTCCACTCTCTACGCGACTCTTTATTCAACTCTGTACTGGACTCTCTACTCGCCTCTCCATTCGCTTTTCTAATCGCCTCTCTACTCAACTCTCTACTAATCACCTTATCTTTGCCCTTCCCCCACTCCTTCCTCTTCCTCGTTTCCGGGGACGAGTTGGGGACTCTGTAGTCCCCACACCCGAGAAGAGGGCCAGATCGTGAGAGATGGCCCTGGGTCGGCCGGGGTGCGAGGGATATACCTGTCAACCTCACCATCGGCAACCAAAACGGCCCACAGGCGGCGTGCGTTTTAGTCGGTTCGAGTCCGACATAACCTCTTCCACCAGCTCCGGTGGGGAGGTATCCGTGGGGATTTTGCGCACGTAAAAAAAAAAATATAAACAGTTTATGGGCTCGTGCCAGGTGCGCTCACTGTTCGCTAAACGATCGTCAAGCTACCTAGGCGCGGTTGGCTATGGATGGATAACCGCTTAATGCTATTACATCTGAGCACTTCCATGCTTCGGAGTGCACCTTAGGTTAGTCGCCCAATAAGGGCGGCCTAAACAATTTTGTCAGAGATTGGCTACTTACCACAACTCAGGCTGGGAGCAATATCTCCCAATATAGTAGAAAATCCCAAGCCACATCACATTTAAGCAAACCCCGGACTCCAAGGTGAAGACTTTGGTTGCAAAAGGGCCTAACGCAAAGATTCTGATGAAACAGTTTTACTTACGCTATGCAACAACAAAGTGATATGTGGCATTCAGGATGCCATTGAAACGTCTGACCTGCGTTTTGTAGACACTTCCGTATCTCATGGTTTGTATTGTATAATGCTCAGTAGTTTTAATTTCACAAAGGCATGTAAACAACGTCCTAATTAAAATACTTATAAACATTACAGGATTGTTATCATGTTCCTCTAACGATAAAACTAAGAACAATGAGACACTGAGATTTATTTGTTTTTTTTTTATGTGTATTAACATAATCTTAATGATTTGCTTGTCCAGTAACATAAGTATTATTTACTCCATAGTAGTATCTAACATATCGACTAAACTGCGAGTATGTAGGTAATTTAAGTGTAATTAAATTTGTTTCTCGAAGTGAAAACTTCTTTAGGTGTTTATTCGATCAAGATAGAAAAAAATTTATCGGTTCAGGCCAGTCTGTCGCAACTACGTACAAAAAAAACCTACTATGAAACGGGGGAGAATTTTAATGGCGACTATATTTGTCTCACTCAACTTCCTAATCTGTCTCGCTCGTTCCTTAAAGAAATGTCATCTGTCTGATATGTATCTGTCACTTTGTCTTTGTCTTTTCTTTTTTCTTACGTATTCTCTTTGGTTCAGGCGAACTTTTCCTTACAGGGGGAATTTGTAAAGATCGCGGGCGCGAATCCTGCCCGAACTGAATCTATTTTTTCTATCTTAATCGATTTGAATAGTACCTAAAGCATAGAATGCTTTGAAATATCATTCGAGATAGGTAAATTCATTGCATTCGCGACAACGTTTCCCAACACCTTTTGTAATAAATTGTCACAATTTATGACACCGGCTATGCCAAATAATTGAATATTTTTGTACTCACGTTAGGCTGGCTATTGAAGAGTTTCAATAGCCAGTAGGAAATCGGAGAAGTCATAGCAAATCCTTGGAATATTCTCTTTTGGTACTTGAAATTGCTGAAATTGGTCATTTTTATAGGCTGTTGTAAGTATGTTTATTTGAATATATGAGTATTTATTTTTTATTATTTATAAATAAAATACAATTTGTGGTGAATATCTACAATTTAATACGAACTATAAGAGACTATTTGACTAAAATAACAATATACAAAATTAAATATATTAAAATAAACACAGCTTAAAATATGTAGAACTAGTTATAAATTATTTATGTATATATACAGAGAATTATATTATGCTTAATAAAATAAACTAAAAAGTCGAGACTAAATGAAAATTCGTCCTGTCTACCATGTAAGTAATACCTACCTACTTTTAATCGTGATCGTTAAGACACAGTGGACAGACATAATTCAGTTGTATTAACTATTTATGAATTGGACATAATATGAGTCAGGCTTACGAACCTACGGGTAAAAAATATTTCCCGTGGCACACCAGGTGGACTACGGGTAAAAAAAAATCCCGTCGTTCACCTGGGTGAACTTTGAGGTGGGCCACGGGCAATAAATGAAATTTCATTTATTGAAGTTAATATTCCAGACTAGTGTATTGTAATTGTATTAGTTTAATTATTGTTGTCCACTACCATTGCATTGGGTAATAACCTGTAAAGATGGTAGTGTGAGGAACAAAATAAATAAATAAATAAAATAAATAAATAAATTTTCTAAGTAAAAAGATTTGGTACATTTAATAGCTTATAGCGATACACATAGCTATTGAATAAACCTAGCATACCCAATATGGGACCGATGCTAGGTACCTTTCTAGTACAGCTATATTTCGATAAACACTATGAAAAATATCCTAACAGTCCCATGTGAGTTTCCATGGCGGAGGTGGACGCTGGGAAGGAACCGTAAGTATTATCTCTCACATGTTTTTCAGTTCCGGAAATTTATTAAATGCATTTAAATATTCATAAAATATTATGATCATCATCATCTAGTCGCAAAAGCTAGTTGTACCCAAACCTTGGATTTAGTATCTGGCTGCTCGTCCTTTTCTTAAAGACTGCTTTATCTTGATGTAAGGGTTTCACACGTAGAACACAGTGCCATGTCAGATTATATACAGTTTAGGTAGGTAGTCTACATACCTTGGAATAGAATCATCAGAAGTTTGAAACTTAACCTATTTTATTAAAAACATTAAAATGTTTAGACTCAGCCTATTACCACATATTTCGCTGTCGGCTGCACCTGAATAAGAAAATTACACGTGCGATTAGGCATTGTGACTTATTAACAGTTACAATACGAACTTGCGTCGTACTGATATAACTTTACTATCGCGTGTACAAATTAATTCATTACCTGAACATATATACCTACGCTCAGGTAATAAATTGATTTTTTATTGTTTTTTTTAATTTGAAAAACTGCAATGGAAAGAGCTGTATAGTAAATATTGGCGATCTAATGTAGTTGGCCAGTTATTAAAAATGTTTGGTAGCAGTTAAACATGCACATGAAGGATAATTTACGCCTCTTAATGTGGTCAGCACATACCTACTACCGTTTATTTCAATTGAAACCATCGAGACGCGCGGCTGTGATTGGCATAGGTACATTTAATATATTATCTAAATTCTGAAGAGGTCGCAGTCAACGATACGTCTTCACTGAGAATGTTTGCCGAATTTATTGCTTTAAAAGTCTGTATTTAGTGATCAATCGACGTGTGATGCAACGGAATATAATATCGAAATTAATTCATTTTAATCTACATTATTAATAAAAAAGACGTAAGTACTTTTCACTTTATACCTTCGGTGTACCGGTTAATTACATTTAAGAACTCTAATTTAATCATACTATAATCAAGGTCTAGCTATATTTATGCTATCACATATAGCACATGTGTAAAGGAACTAGATTAAAAATAACGCTTTATTAACTCAGATTTGTAAGAGACGTTTACATTCATAAAATGATTCTTTTGAGTAACATCATTTCATGAATCTTGTTAAATTGAATAATTACATAGAATTATGTTCACAGCTCTGTATTTTTGGCCTCTCCTCCACATTTTGATGATGGTGATTGTGAAAAATGGTGAATTTGAATGATCCAATACGTTCTTTAAACAAACATTTTGCCCTTATGATGAATTTATAAGACGTTTCTTTTTAGATTATTTTATGGTAGCCCGATGCTATACCCAATAAGAAATATCTGACTTCGTTTGTGTCAGTAAAATTAATAGCCGTCATTGTTAGAAAAAATCGATAACGAAGTCTCAATGATATGATGATAAAAAAATTATAAGTACAATACTTCATTCGAAGTTGATATGAATACTTTCGCATTAGTTATTTTAATTCGGCACTATCGCCGAAAGGAATTCAGTTTTTATTGATATATATAAATATCACTTTAGCCACAGTGGACGTACCTATACTTAATAATATACCTAACTATTATAGCATAACCATGACTTATTTCTCATTTATAGAATGTTTATACGCGGGGCGCTATGGTTACAAATGTTATTTGTACTCAGTATCTATACATCATTTGATACTGTGAGTGCTTGGAATGATAAACGTAAGTAAAACAAGTTTTTGTTCTTTTAAATTCGAGACTACTTTAGAAGAGGTACGGAGAAAGACCTGGAAGTCGTATTTTTTGACAACATAAAGCATTTTACTAAGAAAAAATTGGTTGTAACCATTATTGTTCAGGATTAACGCTTGTAGATCGCCGAAGGGGTAGGCAGAGGTGTATTAACATTCACATTTCTCCAACTATGATTTTTGGCTCCACGGAATAGGGGGGGGGGGGGGGGTGTGTGGACAACAGCCATATCCCTTAATCACCTTCTACGACACCCCCGGGAAAGATGGGTTGTCCGTATTCTACTCAACCGGGAAGTGACAATAGTGTAAATACTATCACCATATCCTACATAGGAGCCGCGGTAGCCAAGTATGGGTAATGGACTGCTGAGACGAGGTCTCGGGTTTGATCCCAGGTTTTACTATGGCACACACCAATGACTTTTCGATGCTTTTCGAAGTTATGCGTGTATTTATAGCAGGTTTATAAGTGCCCGGTTAATGGTAATAGGCTCGCCAACTATTACATTGGGACCTAAACATAAACTGACGAAACGTGGGTGCTAGCACCTCTGCCTACCCCCTCGGGGACATAGGCGTGAGTTTATGTTATGTTATAACCTACTTATAGTATAAAAAATTGTGAAGATGTATGGATGTTTGTTACTCAATCACGCTCATACAGCTGAACTGATCCAGCCGAAATTTGGCACAAGGATATATAATAACAGACCGCAATGTGACATAACGTGGTATTATATTATCTATTCTGTGACATAGCTTGGAAATTCCATGGAATAGGTTCCTTAGGGTTGCGAGAACAAGGTCAGCATTACACGCAGGTGGAGCCGTGGGCGACAGCTAGTGCCTAGGTAATACAATCAGCTTGTTCTATCTTATCATTTGCTTAGACTCTGCTAAAGCAAGAAAAATGAGAGTCATTATACAATTCAAGTAATAGAAAAATTTAAACTATAATTATAAACAATAATACAACATGGTAAATATCTCGATAACTTTAATACTAAATAGAACCCCGAGGAGAGGGCGCCCGAGAAGAGGGCCAGATCGTGAGAGACGGCCCTGGGTCGGCCAGGGTGCGAGGGATATGCCTCACAGGCGGCGTGCGTTTTAGTCGGTTCGAGACCGACATAACCTCTTACACCGACTCCGGTGGGGAGGTATCCGTGGGGATTTTGCGCACGTAAAATACTAAATAGAACATTTCATAACATATCTTCACGAGCATGTTAGGTAAATGTTAGTTATTACAAACACTCTTGAATTTACAGAACTTTTCCCATCACATTTAATACCTGACAATGCATTGAACACTCGTCGAGCAGTAGTGAGACGAAAAATAGTGCTCTACCATAATTTTTTCCGTTCTAAAGTTCGACCCACCGCATCAAATATGTTATTAATGGTAAGTTGTTTCATTCTTGCATATTCTTACATATTTTTTATCTGTAGAACTATGATCAATGGTGCACAGGTGGAGTGAATGATTTTTCTAAATAAATATTCTAAATTCTAAGACATTACCCCACGCAATATAGACTCATAACTAAATAGAGCTTTTCATATGGGTTCTAGTTTATTTATTTTTTATACAACTTAGGTGGCAGACAAGCACACGGCCCATTGCACCTGATGGAAAGTGGTTACCATGACCTATGAACGTGTGTAACACCAGTGGAGTCACATCCGTGCTGCCAACCCTGTAAGAACGGAGATTTTGTGCCGTCAGTGTAGAGGACAATGCAAGACAAGCCTTTGGTCATCCCACTGACAGCACAAAAACTCTCCAGTGAGCTCTGGCTACCCTACTCACCACCGGGAACACAACACGAAGTTATTATAACCGTGGTATTCTGTAGGGCGGAGGTACTCCCCAGTCGGACTGCTCAATTGAGCGGAAATACCGCCGTGTCCTACCTCCTCAAAAAAGATCTTAGATTCTTTTTTATAAAGAAACAGATCTCAATAAGATAAACCATAAACCTATGCAAGTATACATATTGTCACTGAGCGGATATTGTTGCAGTCGTACCCTACGCCCCAGAGGTCAAAGGGGGGAGATTTTATATACAGAGTCTTTATTATTATTGGCGACTTCCGGGCTGCCTTATTCGCTCGTGAAAGGAAACTACTAGTTACTTTATTTATATGAATAGGACACGTCAATTTCACTTATCCTCGCCTGATAGTAAGCTGAAGGCAAAGTCTCAGAAAAGCGGGTCACCATTACATACAATTTCAATTCAATTCATTTATTTCTCAACAAACATAATTCGTGTAGAACATGTACCATGTTATAATGGTATATGTATATGTTCTAATGTTATGTGGTGGTATAATGTCTAATGGTGACACTCAGCTTGGCTTCATCATATTATGCTTTTTCACGTCCCGCTTAAAGGACCCAGGACTGTAGAAAGAATGCAACACGTGAGTTGGTAATAAATTCCAGGCATTAATGGCGCGACAAAGAAGAGTCTCCGAACCGCTTGGTTCTTGATTAGATTGCCTACAATCTATGATATAAATTATTATTATGCTTTGAGAGGCAAGTGATGCTATTGATACGGTGCTAATTATGCTGAGTTAAGTAATCTTTTCACATCACATTTCGTAGAATCAATGCAATGAATGCAATGAAATGATAAAAAATACATAACATTATAATTTTAATGTATGCAATTTTTTGTAACATCATTATGTTTGCCTTCCCGTATCTATTGTTTAAGGAACAATGATTGACACGTATTTTATGGAATAGGATGATTTGTTCATAAATTAGTAACATTCTACTGTGTATAATGACCTAGAATTTAGTAGAGGATAGATAATTGAGTCTATAATGTATACTCACTGGAGAATTTGTGCTGTCAGTGGAAGACTAAAGGCTTGTCCTGCTTTGTCTTCTACTGACGGCACAGAAACTCTGTACTTACAGGGTTGGCAGCGCGACTGTGACTCCTCTGGTGTTACAAACGTCCATAGGCCACGGTAACCACTTTCCATCAGGTGGGCCGTGTGCTTGTCTGCCACCTAAGTGGTATAAAATAAAAATAAAATAAAACTCTAGAATGTCTGAGTGGGTCGTGGCTAAGTAGTAACCGAGTAACCTGCTCGGTCACAAGTCAATTCAATCTTAAGAAAGATGACCGACCTTAAAACATTGAGACCCCTCTATACCCCGAAGAGCAGATTTGGTCGTCGATTCCAGTTTTCGGTCGATCTCAATATCCTAGGCATGAATATTCGCTGCAAACTGAATAACAGAAACTACATCGAGAGCATCATCAAAACAGCCTCGCGTAAACTCGGACTCCTGAACAATAATCTTCTCTATAAGACACAAATTCGCTCCTGCGTGGAATACTGCTCGCATCTCTAGGAGGGCTCCGCGAAATACCTACTAGATGCTCTCGACTGGTTGCAGCGACGCGCGGTACGTATTATTGGAAACCCTGAGGTCACGAACACCCTCGAACCTTTGCAGATGCGTAGAGATATTGCTTCCTTGGCTGTATTTTACCGTCTCTACCATGGTGAGTGTTCTGATGAGCTCTTCCAACTAATCCCACCGTCTCTTTTCCTACATAGGACAATACGTGCAAGCCTTAGATGTTACCCTCACACTGTGCAGAATATACGAGCAAGAACTAAGCGGTTCAGAGACTCTTTTCTTTGCCGCACAAGAAATTCATTACCAGCACACGTGTTTCCTTCTTCTTACAGTCCCGGGGCCTTTAAGCGGGGCGTGAAAAAGCATCTGATGAGGCCGCCAAGCTGAGTGCCACCATTGTAACACTTAATGTCTATAATGGTTATTATGGCCACGGTATACTGAAGGGCGGAGGTACTTCCCCAGTCGGACTGCTCAATTGAAACGGGAATACAGTCGTGTCCTACCTCCTACAATCGCTATCGCTGAGTTGCATGACGATGTACACTTTATATTTTTGCTGACTAATTAAAGATGTGTGTGGTTTGGTCTCACGTTATTATGATGAAACAACATCCTGTTATTTTGATAGCGAACCGTCTACTTCCACTTCTTATTTCGTAACAGTAATGGTTTTGTTAATACATATACTACTACACTATATAGTCACTATACACTATATATATACTATATAGTCTTCTGATGGGTGAAATCTAGACCTATTGACACTTCAAGAGAGTACAGTGTACAGTCCTGTCGAATCTGAGCGTAAATTAGCCTTTCTAAGAAATTCATGGTATGTGACAGGCTGCTGACTTTGAGAATCGTTTGATAAAGTGGTAGATATTGCGATTGAACGCCGAAGCTGGGCGACCCTAGAAAATATGGTTAATTATATTTACTTAAAAAAAAGAACTTATAGCCATACTTACAACTTTACAGTCATGGCATGAAGGCGCTGCACGTCAAGCACAGGCGTATGCTGAAAGATGCCAGTTCCTGAAACATAACGATATTCAAGAGAACACCGTACCACATCTCGGTACATGCGGGCAGAACCTGTTTGTTGCTGCACAGAAGACTCCTTGGTAATTTATTCTCATTGAATCATTGTCACACACTCATACACATATTATACATATCAATATCAAATATTCTATGATTAAAGGGTCGACAGCGTAAGTGTGACTCCCCTGGTGTTTCACACGTCTATAGCTCACGGTAAACACTTTCCATCAGATGGGCCTTGTGCTTGTCTGCCACCTAAGTGGTATAAAAAAATATCTTAGAGATGGTGCCGGCTGCGTTCAAAGTGGTCACCTTGGAGACCTGAGTTCATTTGTAATTATTGTGAGCGGTGTGCACTTTTTCATTCGATCAAACCAGTTTTGAAAACTTTTGTGCCACTCCTCTGTGGTGACCTCTGAAACGTGTTTTTCATACTCCTCGACAGCCTCTTCTGGTGATGAAAATCGTTGGCCGCGTAATTGGTTCTTAATTTTTGGGAACAGATAAAAGTCACAAGGTGCCAGGTCGGGACTGTATGCAGGATGACTCATGAGTTCTACATTTTTCGCCTTCAAAAAGTCGTTTGTCTGTCTGGCCGTGTGAGAACTAGCATTGTCGTGGTGCAGGATGATACGGCGTTTACGGTTATTTTTACGGAGTTCGTCAATAACTTCCGGCAAACAAATGGTCGTGTACCAGTCACTATTCACAGTACGACGATTTTCTAAAGCAACAGTAGCCACGTGTCCAGTTTTATTAAAAAAAGAAGCAATCATCCGCTTAGATGCACTTTTCACGCGCGCCACTTTGGTTGGTTTCGGCTCATCTTGAAAGACCCATACGCTCGATTGCTGCTTTGTTTTGGGATCGTAGCAATAAATCCATGTTTCGTCACCTGTTACTATGTCCCACACCAAATTTGACGCACCTTCGTTGAATCTGGTAAGCATGGCACTGCACCATGTGACGCGGTCCGTTTTTTGATCCTCGGTCAAGTTATGTGGGATCCACCGCGAGCACAGCTTTCTCACACCCAAATGTTTGTGTAGGATTGATTGTATTTGACTCATGCCTATTTCTAAGGATGCGCGAATTTCATGGTAGGTCACATGCCTGTCTGTTTCAATCATACGGCGCACAGCATCGATGTTTTTGTTGGTCACAGCGGTGGACGGCCGACCATCGCGAGATTCGTCACTGAGATTGATACGACCACGCTTGAATTCTGCAAACCAGCTATAAACAGTCGTCTTGCATGGAGCTTCATCGCCAAAAGCTGTTTCAAGCCGAGCGATGCTCTGTTGAGCCGTCAAATTACACTTAAAATCGTAGAAAATCATACTACGAAAATTTTCCCGAGTTAAATCCATGTTGATGCAGACACACAATTTTTTAAATGGCGCCACAAGGTAAAAACAAAAGACAGTCAGATGAAACAAACTGTATTCTACAGCCAAAGAGTTCTATTTTCAAATGTTGTAATAAATTTTTAAATATTGTTTATGTAAGTGGCCAGTTCCGGCAACTTTTAGTGTAACCTATGTATATGATATACGTAGTTTTTTTTTTTTTTTACGTGCGCAAAATCCCCACGGATACCTCCCCACCGGAGCCGGTGGAGGAGGTTATGTCGGACTCGAACCGACTAAAACGCACGCCGCCTGTGGGTCGCTTTGGTTGCCGAAGGTGAGGTTGACAGGCATATCCCTCGCACCCCGACCGACCCAGGGCCATCTCTCACGATCTGGCCCTCTTCTCGGGTGTGGGAACTACAGAGTCCCCAACTCGTGCCTGGAAACGGGGAGGCGCGCCACGCGCGCCACCGCCGCGGCCTGCCTCTGCCAGGGTGACAGGCGGCTCCACCTGTCACCCCCAGGCCGGCGCTCATGGGGGGCGGAGGTCGTTCATCGACCTCTGACGCCCGAGTTGCCTTCGTACGCGGGCAGCTTGTCTTGCGATCCTTCGTCGCTCTCGCAGCCGCTCGCGCCCCGCCTCCTCCTTCACGAGCATTACTTGCTCGCAGAAGGAGGCGCCGGCCGCCCACGCATCCGCGCAGCGAACCATCGCCGCGAGCAAGGTGGAGAGCGTGAGAACCCTCACTCCCAGGGCCGCCACAAGCTCCCGTATCGGCGTCTCCCACGCCGGACACTCGGTGAGCGTGTGCGGACCTGAGTCCTCGCTCGCGTCGCAGTGATGGCACTCGGACGTTGGCTCTTTCTGCATCCGACGTAGAGACTTTCCGAAGCATCCGTGCTCGGTGATCATCTGCGTCAGACGGTACGAGATGCTGCCGTGTGGCCTCTCTAGCCACTCCCCCATGATGGGTCTTACCGCCGCTACTACGGCGTGCCCTATGATATACGTAGTTGGAGAGGTTGGGTTACAGTATCGAAGATATCGAAGTCCAGCTAAACCCACAGTTACACCGGGGTGAAAGCATCGGATGCGACTGGGATTAACATTAAGATGAAGAAGAAGAGGTTGAGTTGGGGTACGGTAAAGCAAAACAAAACAACATTACATTCATTATTTTGTAAGTACTTACTAGGTAGGTACTCACTAACGGGTATCAAGATTCTGTGGACCCAAGCCGACGTAACCTGTAAACTGATACACCTACTGATTACTACAAGGAATTAGGACAAGACCTAGAGTCTTGTCCTAATTCCTTCCGCAGGGTTCCCTCTAGAATTAGATGGCAGTCATTAAAAAGTAATAGTAGTAATCAAGAGAAAGATTAAAAGAACAGACTCCGATCTCCAAAATGCAAGCTTAAATGCAGCAGGTGCTAACATTTGCCAGATGAATATGTTAAAAGCATTGAATAATCTACTTACTAAATACACTTATGTATTGTGTCTTATAGGTTCTCTAGTGAAAGTAGGAACATGATTTTAATTACTACTCTAACAAAAAGTACTTTCGAATCAACACTTGCGTTGAATGTAACAGACATTGCAAAATTAATAAAACATACATGGATTTTATCAAATATAATTATCTAACTTAAATATGCAACAAAAAGATGTAAGTAGTTATTTATATGTACGAGTACAATGCTCAAAGTGAACTTTTAAAATAATCTCATCCATACAAAAAATCCTTGTGTATATAAAAACTTGAGTAGGTATTTCCTCAGATTACCTACCTGTGTATTACTCTAACGAAATAAGTTACGGTTATGTACCGACACAGCTAGTTAAAATGGCGTAGCTAAATTTAGGAAGCCACACAAATCATTGTAACTTAAGGTTCATTTCATTTGCTAACATTGTTGGGTTATAGTTTACATATTAATGTAAAAATTCAATTTAAAAATCCGCAAAATTGTAATTCATCATCATCATCGTAAATAAATTTTACTTTACAATTACAATTCCGTAGAAATTGTATGCACCTTATAGCTAATATTCGTACGACATATTGAGAATGTGCAATTAGGTACATAAAATCGAGATTCAGGATTGAGTATAGTTCTAGAATACGGGCATCATAACAAATAACAATTTAGTATGTCTCAATCCTTTTATTATGAATTTTTGTTTGTTTTTTATTCAGCAGAAGATATTATTAGATATATTAGAGTACCTACAAGGTACCAAAAATACCTTCACCAGATAAACTACTATATATTACTAGGTGTTTATTAACTTACTTGAGCAACAGTTATAATTTTTTTGTTTTCGTGCCTATTGGCTTGGCACCGATAATTCGAGAGTGCAGTCTAGCTCTAGGTCAAGGGAAAATTACTTATTCTTTTTTTACATATTATAACAATAAACGCTAGTCAAAAAGAAAGAATACTGTTATCTTTATTTTTAAAATTTTAGGCATTAATTTTAAAATACGCAGCGAAAAATGTGATATTCCAATTTCGTTTTTTGAATGTACTTTTGTGTATTTCCGCACTTGTTGGGCGAAAATAAATACTACTGGCATTTTGTTTTCTCAGATTTATTGTAGCTGTGTGATTCACGAGCGGCTAGTAAATCACCCAATTAAGCACACATATCAATTTATCTCCACGCATATTATACCATAGGTAAATAAATGAGTTTGACGCTATATTCAACTTCAAGGTAAAATTTACCGATGGTCGGACTGCAGATGATATAATAACCACTATTTTTTATTTCCATCTCGCTTTGATTTCCTAGTCTTGATGTTCACAGCCTCCTCACGATTGTCTTCATACTTTGTTCCTGTAATAGTTAATTCGTGAACATGTAATTATATATTGTATAACAACTGAAGTATGCTAAACGGTGCCCTTACCAAATAAATAATGGAGTGTTGTAATGTATATTATTTATTTGGTAGGTAATGTTCGTTAATTTTAAACAAAATTAAACCGTTTGACAATTTCATTTTACCAAAAGAAGTCAAGAATATTTGATGTTTTAAAAATATATAGTATTGGCGTTGAAAAACTGCCACTTAAAAAGAGAGTATTTTCATATCTACCTCATTTAATGACATATAAAATAAAATAAATTTAATAAACTTAATAAATATAGGTAGAGTAAAGTAATATATTTAGAAAAAACGTAATTGAATCCGTCAATTTTGAAGTAAGTAGCACAAAAATTCACAAATCTGCTTCTTGTCTATAAATAAACATATATGGGTGTTAATCAAATTGCCCCTGAGGGGAAAAATAAAGGATGACCGGCAGTATATAAGTAGGTCCTTCGCATGGCTCTTTACATTTGAAATAAGAAGCAAGCCAGGCTATTAGTTTTCGATATAGGTACCTAATGAAATATCGCTTCATAACGTAATCTCAATCCTTGTGTTATGTAATGTAAATGTATTTTATACGCATAGGCTAGACAGAAACTTACCAGCCTATCCTTTACTAAATTTAGTATTTTTAAAGTGATCAAATGATTTGGGTAAGCTAATTGCTCAAGAGAGATTGGATTGCGAGCCAAAACAGCGTCCGCCTGACTCGAACATTCTGGTGAATTATTTAATTGCTAGTTTTATGATAGTAATTATAATATAGAAGATTGAATTCTAAAACTGTTTGGAATTTTCCGTCTTTGACTGTGGGCCCCTTAAAATCGGGCGGTCAGTAAATAACCTAATACATTAGTTTAATTTAGAAGTCATAGTGAAATAATTGTGTGTGATAGATTTAATAGAGCGTTTGACTGATACGCGGAAGGTGTGTGTGGGTTCTATTTCCGCTCATTACAAATACTTGTATGTATGAAAATGTCTATTTGCATTAGTTTGGATTGTATAATAATGTATTTACAACATAAATCTTATATATATCTAGAACTTTCATGAGTTCTAGATAAGTATATAAGATTTTTGTTCATACTCGCCATGCTTGGTTTAGTTCAAGATAGCGCCGTGTAATATAATATAACATTAACTCACGCCTATATCCCCGAAGGGGTAGGCAGAGGTGCTTGCACCCACATTTCACCAGTTTATGTTTAGGTCCCAATGTGGCGAGCCTATTGCTATAAACCGGGCACTTATAAACCTGCGTTAAATACACACATAACTTTGAAAAGCATCGAAAAGTCATTGGTGTGTGCCATGGTAAAACCTGGGATCGAACCCGAGACCTCGTCTCAGCAGTCCATTACCCATACCACTAGGCTACCGCAGCTTTTAATATGTAGATACTAAAATCATTATAATATACTATTTTTAATAAATTACAGGTTCTTTGCTCTGAAAACATGGTTCCTTGAATACCGGAATTTCACCTACGGTGATCCTAATTATGATCTAAAGAAGATTGGTCATTATACTCAAATGGTGTGGGCAACAAGTCACAAAGTCGGCTGTGGAGTGGCTCACTGTGGAGGTGGTCCGTGGGGCCACTTCTATAACTTTGTGTGCCATTACTGCCCTGGGTACGTACTACAATTTGATAATAAAAGTTTTGATTTAATTGCATATTACCTAAGTAGTGACATCTGAACAAGAATGTTATCATAGAAGATTATTATTTATATTATTTCTTATTTATCAGAAGAATCTAACTTTCTTTGGTAGATTTTTTTAGATTCGTATATTATTATTTAACACACAATGAATATAATCTGTGTGTCACGGGTACTGAGGCTGCAACGCATGCTAGAGTTCCTCACGCATCCACTATAGCTTTATTCACCCTGGTCTCCTTCCGGCCTGTGTCATGCAACTACCAAGTGTCCTTGTCACACGTTCGCCTTTAGACATGACAAGCACTACCTTCACTGCATGGACTGCACCAAGAATCTTGTTCCAGTTTTAGACAAGTTCACTTTCGGCATTGTTGTACTTGTCACCAAAGCATATTTCTGGAACGTGACTTCATTAAGCAGCTACCACTGCCTATAATGTTCAGAAGACATTACTTAGGACTTCTTTATGAAATACCTGTTGTCGAAATCGGCAGTCGCAATTTTGTTTCAGAATTGAGACCACTGTACGGACAGACAAACACCGTAGATAGGCTCAAAGTTTTGTGTCCATCTCCCATAATGACTACTGAACATGTTGCAAAATGCAAACCTCGTAAATTATCTCATAAAGTCACGTCTATATCCCCGAAGGGGTAGGTAGAGGTGCTATAGCACCCACGTTTCGCTAGTTTATGTTTAGGTCCCAATGTAATAGGTGGCGAGCCTATTGCCATTAACCGGGCACTTATAAACCTGCGATAAATACACACATAACTTCGAAAAGCGTCGAAAAAGTCATTGGTGTGTACCATGGTAAAACCTAGAATCGAACCCGAGACCTCGTCTCAGTCCATTACCCATACCACTAGACTACCGCGGTTATCGTTACGATTATTTAATAATCAAACATTTTTATTTACTTCAAAATACAACTAATATACTCAAGGTCATTTATTGGCATTCCAAGATGTTGATGATTTTTTGTTGATCAACTTGAATATATAAATAAAAGTTATGAGATTTGTACAACTGTTTCAATTTATTACAATGATTACCCTACGTAATCAATTAATACGTATTGTTTGTTTGCTACGATTGGCGTAGGTAAATGAGGCCCTGAGGGCTTACCATGACTTTTTTGAGTTTGTTTTCTGGTCAGAAAGAGGGATGGAGCTAGATAGTTCTACCCGTCTTTCTTACCTGGGGTAACTGCTGGGATGATGGTATTGTGGTACATCATTTAAATGACTGTGAGTTTTTATTTGATACTAGGTACTTTTTCACAGCCTGCACCTATTTCCTTACGAATCTCACTGTACATTGTAAATATGGAAACTCGGGTTCGATCCCAGGTTTTACCATGGCACACACCAATGACTTTTCGATGCTTTTCGAAGTTATGTGTGTATTTATCGCAGGTTTATACATGCCCGGTTAATGGCAATAGGCTCGCCACCTATTACATTGGGACCTAAACATAAACTGGCGAAATGTGGGCGCTAGCACATCTGCCTACCCCTTCGGGGATATAGGCGTGAGTTTATGTTATGTAATCTTGATGTTACTATGAACCTACGTAAATAAATATATTTTCACTTCAACATTTCAAACATGTTAGTTTTGCTGCGTAAAAACAGTGTGCAAAATGCGATTTTGCTCGCTGCGTGAGACAAAGTAACTTCTTATTATTATTATTTTTCCAATAATGAGTGGCAACCATAGCTGTAGAAATAATTGTTCCGCGAAGAACTTTCGAACTACATTGCTCTCTTTCTCGTCTCTTTCTCGTCCTTACAAAAGAGCGAGTGACAAAACCAAATAATTTGTAGGTTCATTTTCTGAATTCTAAATCCAAAAGATATAACTAAATTTAATTTCATTTTGCACGCTGTTTTTACGCAGCCAAACTTACATGTTTGAGCTGTTGAAGTGAAAATAACTATTTCATATGACTTGAATAAAATGCTTTAGTCGCATTATGTCCAATTCGCAAAATGTCCAGCGGGCTCAAATTGTCCAATTCTCACAACGTCCAATTCGCAAATTGTCCAATTCTCAGAATGTCCAATTCGCAATTGGCCCAGCTTGTAAAATAGGAGTCGTGCTTGATTACGGGAGGCGTTTTTGACGCTTCAGTCTCATAACGTTCTTAAACCATAAATCGCGCGCCGTATCTTGTGTAATGCAAGAAGAAATAGGAGCCTCGCGAAGCGGGGCTCCGTTGACATAGCTCACATTAGGAACTGGACCAATTGCGAACTGGACCAACTGCGAACTGGACCAATTGCGAACTGGACCTATTGAGAATTGGACAGTTGGACATTTTGCGAATTGGACATAATGCGACTAAAGGAATAAAATAATTAATAGAAATAACACAAATACATAGTACGTAATACTCCTGCCTATTTCCCTCCGGGGTAGGAACAGCCAAATACCTGCTTTTATCATTTAATACCTACTTCATGAGCGTTCTCTACTGTTATTAAACCTTTTATGCACACCCGTCAGTTTCGTGTGCTTGACCCGCACCCTTAGAAATAGCATTCACTAAAATGTATTGTATTCTTTTTTCAGGGGCAATATTGAAAGGATAACGGAGTACCCATACAAAATTGGCATGTCGTGTGCGGATTGCAATAACCACTGCCTATCAGGTCATCTGTGTACTAATGCTTGTGTGAAGAGAGATTACTACTCGAATTGCGGACAACTGAAGCAAATGTCACCTGACGTCTGCCAACAAGGAGTCTGCAATGCAACGTGCTATTGCACAGAACATTTGCACCAAAATTATCCATGGCTCTAGAATAGAACATTATATGTAAAAATAGATGTAATTGTACAAATAATATTATGTAACCAAATATGAATACGATTGTTTTATTTTAAGTACCTACCATATTAATAAACCAATTTTATTATAGTATGGTCATGTCAAAAATAGCTTGACGTATTCCAATTTACCGATTATTAACTCAGATGGTTACCCTTTTAGCGACCGAAATATCGCATAAGATACTTGTGAAAGATTTAGATTAAGTAGTATTGCGATCATTATGTTAAAAACAACATTATCAGAGCATATAATATGATGGGTACACAGTCTCACAGTGCTTTGTTGGCCACACAACTGCACAAAAATCATATATACCTCATGATTATATACCTCATTTACATTCGGTGGGATATATACACTCGATGTAACTCTAAAAAGATTTGGATCAAACCAAGGTCGGGACCATAATAGCTGTATAAGTCAATTTCAAAGTTGAAAGATTCGGATACAACTGGAAATTACATTTATATAATGATTATCATAGGCTCACAAATAGGACCAAAGAACCACATTAACGTTACTACAGCTAGGTCTTAAAGCTACCATGTTTCAACTGTAAATAATCGAGCGACATTGCAATTCAGCTCGAATCATGTCCTCGACAACTGCTCGTTAACGAACGTAAAAACTAGTAAAGATGGCGCCTCTTTATGTCATAATGTTGTTGCTATACGTCTATAAGAAATGAAATGTAATATTTATTTGTAGAGATATGATAGGTACCTTTTGTACAGTATAACTGCAAATATGTTGAAGTATCGGAATAACAAGAACTTCTGTGCAAGGTACTAAACGATAGAAACTTCGAAATAATAAAGATGCGAAATATAAATAGAAAATCTGAAAAAAATCTAATTAATTTCAAACCCAAAAAAAATTGTTTTAACCTCTCTTGGATAGTTACAAAATACAAGTTGCTGTAACCCTAGAATAGTCGTGCATCCCCGTTGAACAAGAGTGGTCGAATAAATAAATAGGTACCAGCATTTTGCCACCCCTTCATCCCCCAGGCCTCATCACAAACATTTATGTACTTTTCCATTCATCTCTGACTGTAGTCATCTCAACATTCACTCATTCACTCCTTCCAAGCCCTATCATTTTACACACAATCCATCCACTTCCATAGTCAATGCCTTCCTTGTGACATTACCTTCATCCCTATGTATTACTTGTCTCAGCCAGGACAAATGATTACGTACTAGAAGTAAGTAAGTACTCGAAACCGGCGGGCCTACCACGGAGGGAAAAAGGCATGCATGAATTATACCACAGTCATCTTTTTCGGGAGATCGTTTCAACTGACTGGCGCCAATTCGCGGTCTCAACTCTAGGATACGTTCATCGAGTTATTTTGTAACTTATGTTAAATACGTCGCTCAAGCCATAATCTATACAGAACCTCAGCGCACGTGTCCAATTCGCATTTAACCGGTTTATTAAGGTATGATTCCGAACTGTGCAGCACCCAGCAGTAAACACAGAGCATAAAACCGTGAAATAGTCTCGAATATGATATTTTTTATTATTTTAATTCATTGCGACTTGTCAATGCTGCCGTTTAACCGTATTCAATTTTAACAAGTAATGTATGTGAAAAACGAAAATAAAACCCCCCGACGCGAAAACGACGGGGTGTTATAAGTTTGACGTGTGTCTCTCTCTCTCTCTCTCTCTCTGTGTGTGTGTGTGTGTGTGTATGTGTGTCTGTCTGAGGCATCGTAGCTCCTGAACGGATGAACCGATTTGGGTTTAGTTTTTTTGTTTGAAAGGTATAGTAGTCGGGAGTGTTCTTAGCTATGTTTGAAAAAAGTCGATCCAAGATGGCCGCCGCTACAAAATGATAGAGTATATATTTTTTCTCAACTCCTTCAATATGGGTATCAAATGAAAGGGCTTGACTGGTAGAACACCATGCTATATGACAAATTTCAAATCCAAGATGGCCGTCACTACAAAATGGCGAATTACATTTTATTTCTGACTGATGACAAAAGGCTCGTCCTGCTTTGTCCTCTACACTGACGGCACAAAACTCTGTGCTTACAGGGTCGGCAGCGCGAGTGTGGCTTCTCTGGTGTTACACACGTCCATAGGCCACGGTAACCACTTTCCATCAGATGGGCCGTGCGCTTGTCTGCCACTTAAGAGGTATGAAAAAAGACCAATTTAAAAATGTTAAATTAAAATTAAATTAAAAATTTAAAAAACCCCCGTCACAATAAAACAACCACCAAAAAATCCGAAAATAAGTGGTGTTAGTTAGCCCTAGTTAGAACTATTGTTTCTATGGATCATTCATGTGTTGGCGAATGACGCGTAGTCTCTTCGCATACATTACTTGTTAAACTTCAATTCGGATAAACAGCACTATTGAGAAGACGCAATGAATTCAAGTCTATTTCATGGTACGCTTTGTGTCTGCTGTTGTTGTCTGCGGTCGGCCTCAGAATCATACCTTTAGGATCCACTTTTTACACTCTGACATATAACACAGTTGTAACAGATATAAATCGTGATGTTTTTTCTTCATGACCGTGACTACGGTCGCAACGACGCAATTAGATTGAAACGGTTGGTAAACAAAACGTACTTAAGTATATTTATAAGTATTACCTCGATTAAGTCCCGATTTCATTTTTTTTACGTGCGCAAAATCCCCACGGATACTCCCCCACCGGAGCCGGGGGAAGAGGTTATGTCGGACTCGAACCGACCAAAACGCACGCCGCCTGTGGGTCGTTTTTGGTTGCCGAAGGTGAGGTTGACAGGCATATCCCTCGCACCCCGGTCGACCCAGGGCCATCTCTTACGATCTGGCCCTCTTCTCGGGTGTGGGGACTACAGAGTCCTTAACACATCTCTGGAAACGGGGAGGCGCGCGAGGCGTGCCGCCGCCGCGGCCTGCTTCTGCCAGGGTGACAGGCGGCTCCAATTGTCACCCCCAGGCCTGCGCTCATGGGGGTCGGCGTCGGAGGTCCTTCATCGACCTCCGACGCCCGAGTTGCCTTCGTACGCGGGCAGCTTGGCTTGCGATCCTTCGTCGCTCCCGCTGCCACTCCCGCCCCGCCTCCTCCTTCACGAGCATTACTTGCTCACATAAGGAGGCGCCCGGCCGCCCACGCATCCGCGCAGTGGACCATCGCCGCGAGCAAGGTGGAGAGCGAACTCTCATTCCCAGGGCCGCCACAAGCTCCCGACTCGGCGTCTCCCACGCCGGACACTCGGTGAGCGTGTGCGGCCCCGAGTCCTCGCTCGCGTCGTAGTGATGGCACTCGGACGTTGGCTCTTTTTCCATCCGACGCAGATACTTCCCGAATCACCCGTGCTCGGTGATCATCTGCGTCAGACGGTACGAGAGGCTGCCGTGTGGCCTCTCGGCCTCTCTAGCCACTCCCCCAAGTCCCGATTTCATTGGCATTTGTGTGATATGACCGGTTGTAGCCAAAGCTTACAGTTTACAGCCCGATTTTCAATTTCTCCAGTAATTGCTTATCTTGCAATTCACTTGAATCTTGCTTTGACTTGCAGGGTCCTCATCTATTCGAGAACAGAATCGACAGGTGTATTGGCTTTCAGATGAGGTTAAGTTGTATCCTGAAGATCTTGAGGTAAAGCCGCTATATCTCGGTTAAGCTTAAGTCCCGATGTATATCGTCTTTTTTATTATACAATTGATGAATGAATAGTTTGGTAAAAAATCGTAATAACGATAACTGCGATTTCTTTAAACAACTTAGGTAGTAGACAAGAACACGGTCCACTTGATGGAAAGTGGTTACCGCGACCTATGAACGTGTGCAACACCAGGGGAGTCACACCCGTGCTGCCGACCTTGTAAGAACAGAGAGTTTCTGTGCTGTCTGTAGGTACAGTATAGACAATATACTAATATGTGCGATATAGACAAATTTAAAATCGGATTGTTATCTATTTCCTACAAAATGTTATCTTTACTTGCTAATTTATACTTAATTTCCTAGGTACCTACACAGTTCTATTTCGGGTTAGGGTTCACAATGTTTTCGTGCGTAGCAGGTGAGTCAACAGGTGGGGTGTTTGCCGATGCGGAACCAACCACGATGCCTGACCGGCCCTTTCTTCTGCTGGTATTATTGTAGGAACTTAAATAACAGTAACTACTTATTTAACTATTCTATTTTGTTTTCTCGCTATGATTGGCAAACTAAGGAATCGAAATTTTGAAATCGGCAAAATGTAGGTAAGCAGTGTAAGCACTTACATATAAAGAAAAAATGTAGTTAAACACGAAATATCAACCACAACATCTAGACTTACTTTTTGTAAAACGATTACCTATTTTGATGAGTGAGACGATTTTTTTTACTGGGCTGTGATCGACAGGTGTGTGATATTTGGTTTAAGAAAAAAAAAATTGTGTCGGTTTTATGAGCGTATATCATGAATTTTATTGACTTTAATTTGTATTCAGTCGTGTTCCCGACTGACCGAGCAACATGTTTCCCACCCCCACTACAATTCCGACCCAATTGTAATGCAGCGGCAGGCGCGGAGTCCGGCGCGCGGGCATTGCGCTACCGACGTCCGTACCTCGCGACCACCTGCCGCCCGGCATCGGAACCCGGTCCGCCATGGTCTGCGACGACGGTCTACACGCCTCATCGCCTCACGTGCCGCGCAAGTCTCTACGTCGCCTTGCCTCGACACGGGGCTTCAAGCCGCGCACAAACAATGAATGCGGCTGGATCCGTGTCTTTGAAGGACTGGAACCATTCTCTGTTGACGCACCAAGTAAACTCGTCAAGGTCACTCTCAACACGACTGTTGAAGAAGTAAACAAGAAACTTGGCTTCCATGAGGAATTGTCGTTATGGCTTCAAACTGGTGGCGAAAGCGGTCGACGACTGGAAATAGACGAGTATCCACTGAGAATTCAAGAGCAATATTTGGCAACATGTGGATGGAAATCGGAAGCTCGAAGGTTACGAATGGCTGTAGATCCGGAGTTACGACACTCTTTACGTTGGTGCGCAGGCCCAGCTCCACGCTCCGGTGGAGTAGTTCAATCTGGTACTGTTTATGTGTTGAAGGGGCACGTCTTCCCACAATGGAAACCTCGACCAGCGTATGTTATAGGATCGAGACTATATTCCTATGGTATGCATACTAAATTACCGACTTAAAGCATCCTTATGAGTCAGTGTCATTTTGAAGATTTCCTTGTGCCTATATTGCAGGTACTTCATGGGAAATGGTGGAACTCAGTGGAGGGAGTATTGAGTTGTGTCAACCGAAGGCACAGAGGCTGGTGCTCTGTGTTAAACCTCGTTGTCAAGGCAACACTGTTTTTGGAGATAACAAAACGAATCATCTATTTCTTGGATTTAGTACCGTTTGGGAAAGGAATATGTGGTTTTGCTGGTTGAAGGAGGTACGTAATCATTGCATGAAATATGTTATATGTGTATTAGAATTAAGTTAGTGTGATAAGAATATCAGTAATAAACGTGCTTAAATTGTTTTACAACGGTCGATGAGCATAAGTGTAATTGGAGCAAAACTTTGGAATGTTATGTCTGTTTAGTTCCGTCCCGCACTCTGCGAATTGCAGGTACGAGATCTTAGCAGATGATTGAGGTTTGATTCCGGTACACTTCGCAAACTAACGAACCGTCAACATACAGCGGCAAATTGGTAGGCATTGTATAAAGCTTATCAAGCTCTAGACATTTCAATGTGCAATTTGACATCAATCATCTCAGGGTTGTGTAACGTAGTGATTAAAGTGTGTTCAAAATAAAAATACTCTATGATACGTACTTTTTTAAATTATTCATAATATAAGCGGAGAGTTGCAAAATTGAAACATTGTAAGCCGCTTTTTAATGAACTCTGATTATAATTTAAGATAATTATAGCTGTTGTGAGTTTAAGTATAAGTAATTTCGCGGCAAATGTATAACAACTTAGTTAATTAAAAATAGTTTTCACATCACCCTGAAAGAAATGTCACGGTCGAGATGTTGTGTGTGCATTTGCTCGCACTGGTGATAGCGGCTGGCGCGTGGTATGATGCGCCATAATCTACAAGTCACTTGAAGTGCTCGCACTTAGCATTCATTTTACGAAAAATTTCATTTTCGTTCTCAATAACTTGTGTATAACTCTATTTTGAACACTCTCAAAGCAAATCAAATATAAAAGTCTGTACGCATCAGAAGCAACTATTCTTGCAAATATTGTTTTCAAGAAAATTCATCAAGGACAAGATGTTGTTTATGCAAGTACCTAACAGCTACGTGAACGGAATAATGAACGTTGCAGGAGTAATTCCGTAGTCTTTGGGAATAACAATGCCTAGAGAAGTTCGTCGGCCCCACCGTGGTTATATACCGAGACAGACGAACACTGTCTTACTGCAGTTACTTTTAAAATGTCATTTGATATAACGTCAACAATACGCTTGCTACATCGCGACTTGTTCCGACGATTTATTGTTACATTTTGTGCTGTGTGTGAGTGTTAAATAATTGTGATGGTAGAAAGAAAAACGATGAAGTGTGAAGACGATGAGGTTGACAGCTTGGACGTGTTCGCACCACCCTCGTCTGATGACATTTTCTTGGATAGTTTGGAGCCTAACACTCTGAAAGAGAAATGTGAACTTGTGGTTGGTTAGATTCTATATTTCTACATTTTACGACGATATAATAACTAACTCAGTGTGTGTTTAGTTTTTTTATATATTAATTTTTTATTCCTATTTTTGTACAGAATTTCTGTGTAATGTACATGTAGTCGGTAGGAAATTATAGTGGAGTCCACTCCACTATAACACTTACCACTTACAAAGACTTACAAACAAAACGAAGATTTCATAATTAATTAACATTTTGTATCGAATTAGGCACTCAAGTAGTTATAGGAGTGCCTAAAATATTTCTCTTGTCGGATATTAAATGAATTATTGGACATCACACATCATGTCTTTAATTGATCACTATGATCCCATAGTGATCAATTAAAGACATGATGAAATTCCAACCTCTAATTTATCCAGATTAGTGGTTTGAATTTGTACGTACTTACTTATAAACAACCAGCATCGCAATGCGATCATATTAGCGTATTTTTTGATCCCAGTGGAATATCAGGATGGAAAGAACATGGCATATATTACTCTGGGCGGATGTAGTATTCCAATGGTTTAAGAATGTGTGAAAATAATCAGTAGTTTCTACAAGAAAACTCTAGAATAGTTACATCAAAAACCAATATCTGTATTAGTCAGTATAACACTTGTTTCATTTTCAGGGTACACAAAGTACTCAACCACCCAATGTCTTAGACTTGAGTGGTGGTGGAAGAGGGTCCCTGGGGACAGCACTTGCGCAGCATGCAGCTGGACCATTCACTGTACGAGTTCTACGACTACGGACCAACGCTCTCACCTCTCTGCCGCCACAAACCTGGACTCTGAAAGCTCTCACTTACCTAGATATCAGTGACAACAGAATTCAGGAGCTTCCACCGGAAATATGTCATCTAACACAGTAAGTTATAAATTACATGGAATATCTACGGCCCTCTTCCAAATAGTCAGTGCAGTAGATACCCGGCTTTTCTTTTGGTCAGGAAAAAGAGTGAGAATTCAGTAAGTTTAACTTGTTTCAATTTTGTGGAGCGTTCCCTCTGTTTTGTCGGGTTGACAGTGTTAAAATAGTTTATTTATTAAATATTAGAAATAAAACTTCAGGCTATAATTTTGAAAGATACCAAGTTGTGTGTGATCGAGTTCTCTCTTTATAAAAACAGACCGATCTAAACAAACTAGACCTCACTCTTCTTCTCGACATACCAAATCAATATCCGGGTACTAGATTATTTAACAATTGAAAGACACCTCGCGGCCGGACGCTTTAGAAACTTAAAATAATTTGTTAGTCTTAACGTAGAAAGTACCTCTGTATCCAATTTCTTTTCTTTGTATATTTTCCTCACGTAATAAAATTATTATATTACTATAAAACACCAAAGACACACTCTGTTGGCTTTAGAGGTGGGCATGTACGAAATGTAAAGAAAATTTCTTACCTCAGAGGTTTATACATAATCAAGTACATAAATACATATATATATATAATCACGCCTTTATCCCCGGAGGGTTAGGCAGAGGTGAATTATCACCCACATTTCACCAATAATTGTATTCGGTCCCATGTAATAGGGAGTGAGCCTATTGCCGTATTTCGGGTTCGGTCGCTCGTGTCATGCATCTGAGACTGAGTTTGGGCTGTATATATCTGTCCGATGTTAAACGGCCCTATCCCTTAGTCGCCTTGTACGACATCATAATGGGAAGAGATGGGGTGGTCCAAATTCTACTCTGCCGGGAACAGTTTAATAAATTCACTTTAGATACATCACTGCTACAAGTTGGGCTTGAGAGGTAGCCCTTTGAAATGTGATGAATTTTATACAAGTGATGAGTGCTTTGAAAAATATATGTGGAAAATTTATGAAATTTTCGTGCCGTGTCAGTTAACGAGTTCCCATTAATTTGCGTAAGTTTTTATGCTTTGGCATACCAATAGCCTTATACCAGGATATATGGGACCTCACCAAAACACACGAGATTAAGCCACCCTCACCTGCAATCCAGTACACCTGCTGTTTACCTGAGGTTCTAGTGTAGTTTTTAAGATTCGGAGGTCAGACGGCAGACGTTCCTAGAAAAGCAAAGATACTATTAGCTAAAAACTGTTAGCGGATCCCAGGCTTTAAAGTGCCAAACTTTAAAAGCAATCGCGAAATCGCTATGAGGATGATGATGACGATGCTTTGATATATCCGAGTTTAGTATAACTTTTACGGGTAAAAGACTTTGGCATATTATTTTTAATTATAAAAACTAATTAAAAAAAATAAAAAAACCGCGGTAGCCTAGTGGTATGGGTAATGGACTGCTGAGACGAGGTCTCGGGTTCGATCCCAAGTTTTACCATGGCACACACCAATGACTTTTCGATGCTTTTCGAAGTTATGTGTGTATTTATCGCAGGTTTCTAAGTGCCCGGTTAATGGCAATAGGCTCGCCACCTATTACATTGGGACCTAAACATAAACTGGCGAAATGTGGGTGCTAGCACCTCTGCCTACCCCTTCGGGGATATAGGCGTGAGTTTATGTTATGTTATGTTATGTAAAACTAATTAATACAAAGTTTAGGATTGATATTCTGATTAATGACTGACTGACTCAAAGGAGAATGTAGAGCACAAGGTTATACCCGTCCCATTTAAGCAGTTCAACTGGGGAAGTACCTCCGCCCTACAGAATACCGCTGCCATAATAAACTCGTGTTGTGTTCCCAGCGCAGCCAGAGGTCACTGGAGAGTTTTTGTATTGTCAATGGGAAGGCCAAAGGCTTGCCGTGCTTTGTCTTCTGCAGTGGCGGCACAAAAACTCACTATTCTTACAAAGTTGGCAGCACGAGTGCGACTCCCATGATGTTGCACACGCCCATAGGCTCTGGTAACCCACTTTTCAATCAGGTGGACAGTGTGCTTGTCTACCACCTTAGTTGTATAAAAATGACATACGTTAGAAGGGGTTAACCTTTCTTGTTTTTTGAACTATTCAGATTTTTATTTATTTATTTATTTATTGTATGGAAGACTTACAGCTAATAATACAGAGCAGGTAAATATGCAAATATATTAAAAAATATGTGACAGAGAGCCAGTTACAAGTCTTCGCTTGTAGTGACACTATAAAATACAGATAGATACTGTGAACAAATTAAAAACAAATAACAATTTTAAAAAATATAGAAAACAAAGGGTAACTAATTAAAAATATAAACTAACTAATATACTAACTAACTATAAACTTATTAAACAACTAGTAAACGTAGCAACTTGACTAACTGTTTGGTTTAAAGAAGTCCAGGCTTAGATGCTTCCTAACTGTAGGTACACTTAAAGTAAAAGGATCAATATCGTGCTGCCTACAGACTTGATTAAATTGTCTACTCACTCGCACTATAAAACTATTTTTCCGATAATTCGTTAATGACGATGGTATGCTAAGAGGGGGATGTAGGAGCTACCTCATGTATTTTTTAGAAGCCTAAACCCTCTTTTCATAATGCTCGAATAATAAATGCCAACAGTAGATAGTTATGGAAAATACATGCGTATAAAACTGTGCCACATTAATATTATGCGTAACAATCATTAGGAAAAGTAAAAGTAGGCATTCTGGTTATAACATTCAATGTTATGCGAACTCTGTATTCTTACACACGTTCCTGTAGAGACAGTCTTGGGAAAATGCTATTATTGAACAAGTTGAACAAGTTCGAGTGTAGAATAAGATTTGTTGCAGTAGGTAACAAATTACCTGGCATGTTGCCTTCCTATCATACGTATTTTCATTTCCATCATATGCCTATTTTTATTGTCCTTCAGCTCCTATCTATTTCATTACAAACTATCGTTAAAGTTAGCAATAAATATACATTTGGTATCGTCCAAAGCTAACAATTAAAGCCGAGGTCCGATCATCTTCTCTTTCTCTTGATTTGGCTTATGTTAGTTTTCACGAGGGCGACAGCGGTCCAACCTAATTCCGAAAGGAAAGCCTGCTCTAGAACCTCGTCCGCATATCAGCAGGTGTGTAGTGGTTTGCAATATATACGATCGACTTGCACTCACAAAATCTTTGTAACTTCTAATTATGTAACGGTTCGGGACTGTCCGCGATTAAATTAAGGAACTTACTATTTTTGCCGAATACGTTGCAGCACCCGAGGTCACAACGTGGTCAAGTCCTGAGAGAGATAACTTCACTCCGCGATAGTTTAAAAATAACATTAGCAAATCTAAGTCTTTATTTCGTAACTGTCTGCTGCTCACGGCTCCGTTAGCAGATATCGGTTATAGCGACTTAGGGTTTAAAAAAAATTGTGTACGATCGATTCTCAGTCCTGCTAAATATATACAAAAAATTTCATAAGAATCAATCTAGCCGTTTCGGAAGCCGGAGTTTTCGGAGCCGCGTGGTTTCCGGCAGAGTAGAATTTGAACCACCCGATCTCTTCCCATGCGATGACGTACAAGGCGACTAAGGGATAGGGCTGTTTAACATCAGACAGATATAGCGCCAGACTTCGCCTCAGATGCATGGTTCGAGTCAACAGTAGTGCCCGGAAAATGGCAATAGGCTCACCTCCTATTACGTGGGTCCAAATACAATGATTAGTTAAATGTAGGTGTTAATTCACCTCTGCCTAACTTTCCGGGGATGAAGGCGTTATTATAAGTATATATGTAGATAGAAGTATTTACCTGTACCTTTTTCGAAAGTAATGCCAACGATACTTGTTGTCAATAACAATAGCATCGAACACCTAAGCGAAATCATTTGGTTGTTGCTCGACTGTATCATGGTGTGGTGTGTGTATACGAACATTACTAGTTCCATTCAGTAACCCACGTCACCGAAGCGTATCGTTCTCGGTACATCTCCATGAGTCTTAGCCTTCAGCCTCTTATTTCGATACACGTATAGTCGTATACGTAGCTGGCTTTGAAAGGGAACAACATTTGGTCTGTATTTTTAACCGAGTTCAGAACAAGGTCGAGTGGACCTATCCGTTAGTTCCTATTTTTTTAAATAAAAATAATGAACATTATATCTTTAACTTTATCTAACAGTATCTATGTATGGAAAGTAGAAAGAGTTTTTGAAATAAAAAATGCAAATAAAAATAAAAAATTCAAATATCTCCTTCCATTCTTCAAGATCAACGACATTAGGGTGTAAAAAGCTGTAGGTCCACTGTATGAATCCCTTTCTTTTAACAATTATATTACTTACTACTGCAACTACTATTTAGTAACGTTATATATTATTAGTAAAATACTAGTAAAATGTGATGTTATTAATAGTAGCGTTACTCCCCAGTAATGTGAAATAGCAGTAAGAAATAACTACACTCTTATTACAATACAGTCACGCTTATTTCCTAATCGGGCAAGCAGAGACGATGAAATACCAATCATCAAAAAATATGATAAGTATTGGTTTCAGTTTAAAAAAGGATAAGATATAAATTATAAGATAGGTCATAACTTCATAAGATAGGATATAAATCTTGTCCGATATCATAGTATAAGTACACGATGTTTCCGTTGTGTGCTAATTTTTTTAAATGAGTGCTTGCGTACGAGGTAAAGAGGAGGTAGGAGGGGACGAGCTATCTACATCTGCGCGCCGGACCGTGCACGTTACGTTCACTTTACTTCGCCGCCCGCACTACCCCTGTTAGCTAATCTAAATAGTACATTTGATATCGGTTAGACTGGTTTTTAGGAACTATATGTTCTCAGGAGCTAGCTACAACCTTGATCTATTAAGATAGGATAAAACTCGAATCAGTACATGCGGAATTCAAATCCGTAATCTTTCCCTTACAGGGGAAGTATTCTAACCACTGAGGCACCGAACCTCTCCTGAAGCCGTCCAAATCTTCCTATATATATCCGACTTACGGCGACTCAGATTCGTCTTATCGTGATACATATTTTTTTCTATCTAATTCGATTTTGAATGGTAGCATACTAATTGTTTTAATTTCATTTAATAAGTACAACTTTAATCTAACTTATATAGGGTAGGGCATCGTTTATTTTTTGCCTAAATTGCTGTTCTTACATCATGCAGGTAGAGTGCGAGTGTAAGTTACAAAGAAAGAAAAAGCTAAAACTGTTTACCTGTAGGTAAATACCCACTTGTCTCCAAATACAGTGTTCGTGAAGTATTGAAGAACATTGTCTTTATTTTATTTTTTAATCATGATAATTCCAGATTGTTCTACACAATATTATCAGTTAGTGGCGCTGCAGGTTGTAATTGATTTCTTACGGTTCAAAAGAACTGCAAAGCATTTTGTAGTATAAATTTACCAACTACATTGTATTGAATGATTGATACTAACTGTATCCCCCGGCTTCGGATGCGTGGAATTTCGATACCGTTTTCGCCTATGTGTTATTTCAGACTGTAGTCTATCTTTACATCAAAGTTCAAGCAGAGCCGTTCAACTATTAGAGTCTGATGAAGTAGAATCTATAGGTAAATCACCTACTTACCTAACTTAAATAATGTTAAAATTTCGATATGATCATTATGATGAGATTGAGATGAATGGTAGTAGGTATGCTAATATTTACAATATTTAAAATACATAGCAATATAAGTAGGTATCTTGTTTTTCTACATAAAAGTTTTATTGAAATGGATTTTACTGAAATGAAACATTTACATGCAACTATCACAAACAAAATATGACCAGCTTTCTCTAAGCATACCGTTTGTACCTGCAATAATATTGGGCGGTAGAATGTTCTAACTAAATGTCAATTACGTACAAAAAGAACCTGAATTGTAATATAAAAATATACATATGCGTGTTGGATTAGAGCAAAAAATTATAGTGCACTGGGAAAACTAAAAAGATAATGGTGTCGACAGGGACGAAAACTAGGTCAATAAAGGCATTAGAAGGTTCTTACGGGGACGGCAGCGCGAGTGTGACGCCCCTGGTGTTGCACACGTCCAGAGGACACGGTAACCAATTTCCATTAGGTGGGCCGTGTGCTTGTTTGCAACGTGAGTGGTATACAAAAAGATATCGGTAATGATATCGCGAGTTAAATTGTTTATTTCCATCTAAAAAAAAATTCTAAAAAAATTACCCCACGTGCTTAAAAAATAATAATGGAAAAAGAAAAAGACTTAAAATGACATAATGGTTCAGTAACTTGGCGTTCCCGTCTGTGGAAACACTTTTTGAACTTTTAGGATTTGATTTCCTAAAAGTTCAAAAGTGTTTCCACAGACGGGAACGGGGTAGAGAGGGTAGAGAGCGAATTATTAAATTTTACATGTATACTTACCAAGTAACGTTGATATGTACACCCAGTGATCTTATATAACAATGGTAATATAATAAAATCAATATCTACACGCAATAACAAACTTTCAACTTCTTTAAATCTATTTTGTCACAATTATTTTGTCATAATTTGTCACAAATTGTAGCTACCTATTTTCGCAAATAAATTATTATTATTATTATTATTATTTATTACCTATAAGTGGCTAATAAACCTCTTGTAGTCTTAGCAATAAACATGAAAATATTCATGCAATGAAGATATCAAACAGATTATCACACTTTCAAGTGTCTATTTCTGACTAAATACCATTACAAAATAACAAAACATATATAAACAAGACAATTATTAGCTACAGTAGAACGCACGGAAACGGTAGAGGACGAATAAAATTGTTAAAATGACTCACAAATATTGCACGATACGATCAAATAATTGTTATTAAGCACTTGTTTCTTAACCTCACTCACCTCAATGTTACCAGTTACGATTGTGTTCGAATTAAGTATACTGCGATGTATTTACACATTTTTATTTGAAAAAAAAAGGAATGGGGAAAACGTACACACAGCTGCGTAACATCATCGTGAAATTTAGTACCGGTAAAATTTACTTATACTTTGAAGCCAACATTTTGTTTGATTGGTTTTAATGCAAGCGACCACTGTCTGACCTCCCAGCTCTGAAAAAAAAAGCCTGCGCTAGACCCTTGTTAGTCAGCCAGTAGGTATATCAACTTGCAGGTGATGTTGACTTTAGATTTTTCTTACTTTTGCGTTACCTTTTAATGCGTGCGTTTGTACATACCTATTACGGGTTACAGTGGCTTTGACTACATATCAACGTTTTCACGGTTTTATCTAAACTAACAAGAGAAAGAGAAAAAATAAAACGCTATCCCATCAGTTGGTAACTGGCAACTTTCTTGTTCCTCGAGCCTTTCCAAACTGATTAGATGAACTGCTATCCATTTCTTATTACTGATTTAGACATTTTATACAGGAAAAACAAGCATTTGAATGGAATCGAGTTAAATTATTTCAAAGTAGTTCATTTTCATTTTGCTAGATGGCGCTGGTTAACAGCGAGAACTTGGTAAAATTCAACAAGAAAACTCAGTTCAGTTGAACGTATTTGGCCTGAACGTGTTGTTAGTTAACCAGTTAGTCACGGTACCATGTCATGTCACCAAGCGTATAGCGTGCGTGAGAAGACGTTGTTGCTGGGCAGGTTGGAGTACAATTATTGGAGGGTGCCTTGGCGGCCGATGTGGTCAGACTCCGGCCGGTGGGTCAGCCGGAGTCAGGGCATGGCAGTATGCACCTTGCTGTACGATAGCTCTTTGCGCGTGGCGGTGGCGCTCAGTCTGGGCTGCTGTGTGTCAATCCCATTATGCATCTGGTTCCACGGTAGAAGCCGATGGCAATAACGCACTGAGTTGTCGTAAATGCGCAGGTAGATTCCCACGTCACCATGCCCTCAATGACATAGTCCGGAGAGGTCTGGTTTCTGCAGATTTCCTGCACGTGCTTGAGCCGCCTTGGTCTTAGAAGATCTGATGACAGGAGACCGAATGTTATGACCTTGGTGCCTTGGAGGAAGGCAAGTGCCTGTTGTGGGACGCCATGTGGGTCAGGACTGTCACTCCGAGCCACCTCAGTCTGCCGTTCCGGTTTCCGCTGCTGCTTTGCAACCTCCGTATCTGTTCGTTCCCTTTGCAATGGAGACATTGGGCTGTTGGAGCGTGGAGACAGATAGATTTGTGGAGTACATCGGGCCTAGGATCAGGGAAAAGTCCAGCGACTTTCGCGTTGGATCGTACCTAATGCAAAGGTTGTTCATCGCCATCCAAAGAGGCAACGCAGCCAGCGAGATGGACACTTTCGAGTCGGGTACGGGCCTGGGCGCATCTTTCTTTTAAGGACGAGCACGGATGCGTGTATTTATTCATAAATTGTAACTATTTTAATATTTAACATAAATTATTATAAATGTGACATGTATTTAAATGGAACAATAAAAAATATATATTAATGTAATATATTCTATCTAATACAATCTCAATATCTATGAAAGTGGAATATATAAACAACTCGTTTTCTTGCTCGTTTATTGCTTTACTTAACATATTATGTTATGTATGTAGCTGTAATATGCATATTGTCTAGACAGCAACAAGTGATCTTTGAACATATAGATTTTTTTTTGGTGCTGTTAAGATTATGTCTGTGGTTATAAGAATAAAAAGACTTTCATAACTCTTAATAAAATTCATACTGGTAGTTATGAACTATTTTTGCCTAAAGAAATTTCAATTCAAATATCAAAAATTTCAATTCTTTGTTAAGTCTATGTACCTGCTTCAGGTAATATAATCATTGTATTAATGAAAAAGCTTTCTTTAACATGCTAAGGCTGGATTTTATCTATAAATATTCATTATAAGCCATTACAGTAATATAAACTTGACGTTATCAACATAAATCTATTTTTATTGCCTAGGTAGGTGGATTTTTTCCTTTTTGATGCCCATGAAAATGTATCCCAAGCATTATGATAATATAACTTTCTTACGGTTCTGGTTCATAACGTTGAGGTAACACTTTATTACCACAATGGTTCTCCTCGATGGCCACAAATAAACACAGTGGGACCAATGAAAGGAAAACCGTATGTAGTAACATGATTAATGTTTCATAGTTGAAAAGGTGTTTCGTAGATGTATTGATAGAGATAGAGCACAACAATGCTTGCATGTAACATGGATGGTAGATCGCGAAGTCATTGCGTCTTGTTGCTAAAGCAGCGTGGTCAGTGGGGCGACGCGGGTGAAGTCGCTGCGGTCAGTCTTCCACACATTCACACTAACGCTAGCAGTATTATTTGTTTTACATCATAAATTGTTTGAAACTTTGTTTATTTAATACCTAAGATATCGACATATTATAATGTTTATTTGGTGCTATGGTGAACGTGAAATTTTAACGTGGTTCTGCACATTTTTTTACAGTTACGATACCTCATTATAATTGAATGTTTATAAATATTTTGGTGAGTTGCAAACCTTATAATGTCATAACAAGTACAGTACAAATATTAACCTACTTTAACACTATTAATGTAGGTACGTTGTACACGATGTGTGACAATGTGAACATTAGAACATTGACGAAAATAAATAAGAAATTATTTTCTTTTGCATTACCGTTAAGTCAGAACTACCGTAACATAATCCTTTTATGTCGGTCAACAGCTATGAACTTGTATGTAATAATTGTTTACCCGACAATTAACACCAAGCGTATTCGCTCTCGTTGCTCCAGATGTCATGCTACAGGATGATAGCAATCACACCGCGATAATCATTTAATAAGAAGACGAGTTTATATACTTACGAACCATAAAGAACAACCACTGTCGAAATAATTTCAACAACTTTTTTTTATCAATGATAACTAACTAACTCACTATTTTAAAAATGGAATCAACAATAAGAAACACCACCAATATGAGGGTTCATATTAATATTGTCTTTCAGTGGCCCTGGATCGCTGCTACTGTATATTTCAGTATTTTTGGACAAGAATTGAGACACCCACCAAGATTTTTAAAGTTAAAGGCATCATCACTAGAAGCATCTAGTGATGATGCTGCCGTCTGACCCCCGCAGACGAAAAAGTCAAGATAAATCTAATTATGCGTACGAGACTTCGACCTCAAATAAACATTGGATGTCTTTGGAATTTTGGCGCCAGTTGGGTCAACTAGACTAAAGCAAAACTGCTCCTATCGCTCCACCCTAGAGCCGGTGCTACCAAGATTATAATGTAGTAGATAATTGAACTCACATATCAATATAACTTTCTATACATAATCGTACTTATTACTTGAAACGTATTTCGAACATTATTAAAAAGCTTTTAATTGCAATGGTCACGGTCTTTGGTCTTGTGGGGCACACATTAAAATGCGCACCGTCTTCTCCAAACAACTGCGAAATAGTGGAAACTTGTTGTTGTATAAAACTTACGCAATTTTTTTTTTTATTTTATTATTTTACGAACAATTTATTTATTTATTTAGCTAATCTATTGAAATGTTTCGGCCTGCAAAATCGACTGCATTAACTTATGAACAGTAGGTAGCCTACTGCTTATACTAACGTAAAAATCGAAACAATTGAGAAATAAAATTGAGAATAGAAGACAGAATTAGAATACTTACAGTACCTAATCTTAAAGAAAATTAGTGCGTCCTGCTTGTTACATGCCACCCATCATTACCCTATTTTAATCCGGTATCGTCCAATTGTCAAATACCCCATTACCTTTGCGTAGTCCAGTATATAACCCCCCTTAGGGATGAATAAAAAAAAATACGCAGATTCAGTGCAGTTGGCTAGTGAATCCTGGTGCTGCAAGTTAGACAAAAACTATGAGGGTATAAGGTATATAAAGGATATTATTTATTTTATAGGAGGTAGGACATGACGGTACTTCCGTCACAATTGAGCAGTCCGACTGGGGAAGTACCTCCATTCTACAAAATATCACGGCAATAATAGCCTCGTGTTCTGTTCCCGCCAGTATGTAGGATACCCAGAGCTCACTGGAGAGTTTTCGTGCTGTCAATGGGAAGACCAAAGGCCCTGAATTTGTGTTCGGCACTGACGGCACAGAAAATCTCTGTTCTTAAAGGGTCGGCAGCACGCGTGTGACTCATTTTCATAGGTCACGGTAACCACTTTCCATCAGGTGGGCCGTGTGCTTGTTTGCCACCTAATTTGTATTAAAAAAATATTACCCTTATATACCCTAAATAGGTTAAAATTGGCAAGGTGCTTCCTAGCATCTGTATTCGGTGGCAGCCCACCTGCAGACTAGGTATTTTTGTAAAGCTTAAAATCAACAGATTTTTACGTAAAGTACATACATATATTTAGTCATTAACTCCCACTATAACCCCGTTAAAAAAAGGTAAAATAAGGTATGAAAAACTTTTATTGTAATTAACTTGGTTCAGTCTACTTAAGTTTACACTAGTTAAAATAATTGCATTAAAGTTTAACAATTCTAGGTTCTCTAAAGTTTTACTCAATTATATATTGTTTTATAAGAATGAGTTCAAGAACATATAGATAGATAGATAGATAATTCTTTATTGTACACCAACAGATTTACAGTAGGACAAGTAGGTAGCATCTATACAGTTCAATGTACAATGGGCGGCATTATCGCTGAAGCGAATTCTTTCAGGCAACCTTGGGATGGACAGTAATGTTATGAAAACAAAAGATATGGTGTAGTTACCGACTAAACTTAAATAGATAGTGTATTAAAACAAAAGAAAGAGAGAAAAATAAGTAAAATAAAATTAATATACGGCTTTACACAAAAAATAGTACTACGTTAAACCATTGTATCTTATTGCATACATAATGCAGTATTTCATGCAGATCAGTTTGATTAAATACCTACTAGCAAATGCAGTAATTAATATGCAGATCTGTCTTGAAGACTGTTTTTACGACGACTTGATTTCTGTTACGTCAAACCGTTACGGATCGCATACCCGGTATAATATGTAGTTGTGTATGTGTTATGATTTCATTAAACTATTACCCCAGCTGTTAATCACAACTTTTCTACTTATTTATAGCTAACATTCATAACAAAAACAAATATTTATGATGGTATGTAATGAACATCTTTGCGCGACTTTTGTAACAATTAATAACAAGGGTTTTATTATGCAAGGTTATTTTTGTTTGGTAACTGTAACGTAAATATTGACAAGAATTTATTTTTTATTATGAAATAATACTTGACCTAGGAAATTAAATGTGAGTAAAAATCACGAAAATGTTAATAATCTTAATCAAAGCAGGCCTTCCATTCCAAGTACAGCAAATTGGAAAGCTAATTCGAATCACACTAAAATTATCACATCCCATACTTACGTGGAATAATTTTGAAGCGATTCAAGCTCTCGTTCACTGCACAAGATAAAGTGTTATTTTGCAATTTGAAAATGATATATATATATTTTTTTTATACTACTTAGGTGGTGAGACACGGCCCAACTGATGGAAAGTGGTTACCGTGGCCTATGGACGTATGTAAAACAAGGGAGTCACACTCGCGTTGCCAGCCCTGTAAGGACAGAGAGTCTCTGTGCCGTCAGTGTAAAAGACAAAGCAGAACAAGGTTTTGTTTTTCCCACTAACAGCACAAAAACTCTCCAGTGAGCTCTGGCTACCCTACTCACCGCCGGTATATATGTTGTGTTGAAGTGTATGTTTATTTTTCTTCAACTCAAAGGAAGGGATTGACATCTAATAACCACTTTTCTAAGGTCTATGTGAAATATTCTTATAGGAAAATGCAATTAACATTTCGTCCGTGTCTTATTCACGATAGTCGTATCTTATTTTTATCTTCACATTTAAAGTCAAACTGTGAATAAATAATAAAAAGTTAATATGTATATTTACAGACTGGAAGAACTTCACGTGAGCGACAACGAGTTGAGGTCGATCGACTGCGTGCTCGGACTGTCGCGCCTGAGGACACTTGTGGCTTCACGAAATCTTATTACTAGTTTTGGGGTATGTAATTTTCTCTATTCCAATTTTCTCTAGTGCTATCTATTAACATGAGTGTACAGGGTCCCACCAACGGGGAATCAAATCAAACTCACCTGATTATTTATGAACCTGCTAAACAACGAGCGAGTCCCTGGCGCAGGTTGTGAGATTAGATGGGAGTAGCTAGCGTAAAAGGCAATAAATTGATAGAAATAATTATCGGACTTTGGACTACAAAATGTAAACACACACACACACATATAATCACGCCTTTATCCTCCGAGGGTTAGGTAGAGGTGAATTAACACCCACTTTTCACCAATAATTAAATTCGGTCCCACGTAAAGTGAGCCTATTGCCATTTTCCAGGCACTATTGTTGACTCAAGCCGTTCATCTGAGGCTGAGTCTGGGCTGTATATATCTGTCTGATGTTAAACAGCCCTATCCCTTAGTCGCCTTGTACGACACCGCATGGGAAGGGATGGGGTGGTCCAAATTCTACTCTGCCGGAAACCACGCGGCAAATGTGAACTTAGGACACAATTGAGAAACCGCAAGGGGGATGACGATTTATCCACCTACAATGAGTTTCCTGGACATGTGCTGGATATTTATACAAAATTCTCCTATAGTAACATCCCTACGTTATGAGGTGTACAAGTTCTGTCTTAGGTGTTGATTTTTTTCGGATTTCAATTTATAGAAGAGGTTAACATACTAATTACTTCAAAATTTCATTAAATTAAAAAAGGAATTTGTTGCAATGAGTTACGTAATGTGATTATTGCTGCAACTGATTAATTAAAAACTGCAGCAGCAACTTGCTTCAATATTTTAGGATACTACTTGTGCATTTATTATATTGGTAGTGATAGCAAATAAAATTATCATAGTAAAATTATCATAATTAATTATCGTGGAGAGCGGACCTCGGGCCCCAAAGATGTCAGACTCTTGCATGCGTCCATAATGTGATAATGGACATGTTGATGTTATTCATGGCTTAGTAAAACGAGCATAATTACAAGTAACGTCCGTCTATAAATGTCAAAATCAACTTTTGAGCGTGTTTCTGCAAGTTACTAAACTGTTCTAAACGATTGATTACAGAAGAACAACACAGCACAGATGACTCCTGAGGATGAAAATAAATCAGAATACCGAGCACCTCTCACCACAGTAGATCTTCGACACAATAAGTTAAAGGGGAGCATCATATTAGGAAATTATGAGGTATGTAAAACTCTACTATGTTGATTAATTTTCATTGGATTGTCAGGGCCCCATCAAGATGTTCGTTTGAGAGATTTGACTAAGCCAACATCACCTACAAACAGGTAATCTCTTTTCTCGAGTTTGAGAAGTCAGGCGGCCATCACTCCGATGATTGGAGCAGGAGCGTGGGTCTTACTCCAAAGTATAAACTTTGAATGTAACCAGGATATAAACTATAGTGAAGAAGAATTCATTTCTATTCCTTCACATAATTCAATTGGTGGTGACGAGGACCTCTGTACTGGCAGATTGTTCAACTGCTAAGTCGGAGACCGCAGGTTCCATGCCCGCTCAGTGTGAATACCTATTTGGGTTGGTGTGTACCACTGTGTACGTCTGTACTTAAATGTGAAACAATTGTATCTGTTGAAAAGAGTATCTAAGTATGTTTACCTGTTGTTGATTGTGATTTCAGCACCTGGTATCCTTGGATGTATCATATAACAGTGTGGAAGTGCTGGTCGTGTCAGCGCTGCGAGGTTTACGGGAACTATACGCCGCGCATAACACACTGCAGCATCTTGCGTTGCACGGTGCTATGCTGAGGACACTCCGGGCGCCTTACAATCGTACGTATCTTTTTAAATATTTATTTGCTACTAGCTGCTACCCGCAGCTTCGACTGCGTAGAATTTAGATCCCATTCGCACAATCCATGGGAACTTATTCCCGGGACAAAAAAGTAGCCTATGTGTTATTCCCGTGCCATATTCCGGCCAGACCCGTTCAGCTGTTAGAGTATGATTGAGATAAAAACATCCAAACATACAAATATCCAAACTTCTTCACGAACTTTCACATTCATAATATTAATAGGATTGGATTTTTAATTAGGAATAGCTGTGGCCCGCGGCTTCATCCACGCTAATATACTGATCTGCGTTTCTTCTTCTTCTTCGAGTCAATGGTTAGGAATGGCATATAGTGACCAGGTTTATAAATTTTATTAAATGCGCTGCAGTCGGATTTCAATTTCTTTCTACGACTTTTTCCTTTACGAGGCCGGAATGGGCCAGCCCATACCTTTAGTTATAAACACAAATCAAAAATCGTAGTCATGATTCGGTTTTATTTGCCTCGTAATATTTGTAAAAAGGATTTATAAATTATTTATAAAAAGAATTAATTAGTATTCTACAAATCAGAAGTATACTTATTTAATTTAAAATTTAAAGTTTTGATGATTAACTTTTACATTTCTCTTCAATTTTCAGAGCTCGAAACTTTAACGACGACAGTCCCACCGATAAACCTTGTCGAAATTGATGTATCACATAACAAGTTGACTTCATTGCCACAATGGCTCAGTGGATGCTCTGATCTTACGACGCTACACGCCAGTAACAACCAACTGACCTCGCTTCCTGAACATTTATTTTGTAGTGAATTATCCAGTCTAAGCAGTCTTCATCTTGCCCATAACAAAATTTCCAGTATACCATCAATGCCCCGATTGCGAGCTCCTTTAAGAGACTTACTTCTTCATGATAATTGCATACAATCTTTACCAGAAAATTTCTTCTCAGTATGTGATCGACTGTGTGTTCTAAATCTTACAAACAACCGTCTCAGTCGGTTACCACATGCAAGAGGTCCATCGTCACATTGTTTGGAAAGGCTGTATTTGACAGCGAATTGTTTAACAGATGAAGTAGCAGATGTCATTATAGCTTTCCGAGGATTAAAGATATTGCATATGGCATACAATTGCTTAACTACTTTACCAGAAGCTTGTATTAATTTTTGGCCTGATATTGAAGAACTTGTGTTGTCCGGAAATTGTCTCTCGAGATTGCCTGAAAACTTACCACAACTTAATAACATTAGAATTGTAAGAGCACATTCTAATAGATTGCGTTCAGTCCCTATGTTCGCTTGCAGCGCCTCGGTAAAAATATTGGACTTTGCACACAATGAATTGGATAGTATTGATTTGCGACTTCTTGCCCCAAAGCAATTAAAGTTTTTGGATATCTCTTGCAACAAGAAATTACAAGTGGATCCTTCGCAATTTAGCGCCTACCGATGTCAACGACCTTTAAGCCTGGTCGACGTCACCGGACGACATTCTTTACCGTGGACTCAAAAAAGTGGTTATCACGAAGAGTTAAATGGATCTACTCCATGGACTACAGGTTTTTCTGAATGCCCAAATAAATCGTTGCAATTGTGCTGTGCACAAATTCGTCTTCCATCATTTTGTAACAAAGAAGGTTTGTTCGCTATCATTGATGGAGAAGTAGATACAGAGGTGCCAAAAATTTTACAAACATGTATACCGGGACTATTGCTTGAAGAAAAGTCAATAAAAGAAACTGTAACCGAATACATGAAATATGTTGTTCTATCCGCACACAGGGAATTAAAAGAAAAGGGACAGAAAAAAGGTGCTTGTTTAATTATGTGTCATTTGTCTCCAATTACGATATCGGAAAATGGATTCGGTCACACTGCAAAAAGATACAGTTTGAGGCTCGCTAACGTTGGAAATACGAAGGCCGTTTTAAGTAGACGAAATGGGCCTTTAAGTTTGGGTATCGAAAATAATAAACGTTTAGGATATTCTTCTCGATATCCAAGTACTGTACCTGACCCTGACGTCATACAAACTGTAATAAAAGAAGATGATGAGTTTTTAATATTAGGAAACGGCAAGTTCTGGAGTGCTGTCAATATGGACACAGCAGTATCTGAAGTTAGGGCTGAACGCAATCCTGTTCTGGCGGCCAAAAGATTACAGGATTTAGCGCAAAGTTATGGTGTAGACGAATGCATATCTGTGTTAATAATTAGGTTTGACTCAGCACGATCGGATGTAGACTTATTGATGCGGGAGTTAAGGCAGACGATAAATAGTAATAAGACAGTATGTAGATCCGATTGTTGCTGTTCGCGATTAGAACCATGTTGTCATTCAGTTTCACCTTCAAAACCAAGTAGTGATCGTTCGTCGCCGAGTGGGCAAAGTGATCGCCCACCAAGCGAAACCGTAAGCCATCAACATTACGCTAGTGTACGATCACACGCCAAAGCATCTGAACGTAGAAGTTGCAGAGGTGGTGTTGCGAGAGCAATTCGCGTGCGAGTTGAAGAAGATAAGGAAGATGACCATAGAATTGAAGAAACAGGCAATCCTGAAGAACAATTCAAATGTTGGGAGTATATGCTGGAACAGAATACCCAAATGTTGTTTGATAAAGAATTAGATAACTTATCTAAAGGTATCCGATCCAACGTTAGTAGCCTCAGAAATATAAAGGGCTTATCTGGAAGCAGTCCACAATTACACTTAGCTGGTAGACAGCAATCAAAAGGTATACCATTTTTATCAAAGCATTTTGGCAGCGCGAGATCATTCGGCACGGCATTAAAACCTGATTTCCGCTTTGGTTCTGGCCGAATACCGAATGGAGGTCCAAATGCTGCCTACTTTGGCTCTCTACAAAGGCTTATGCCGTATCATTTGGAATATGACTTTGCTGTGATACAAGAAAAATCTAACCAGGATTCATTGGACATCGAAAACCGCATGCAACAGTACTGGGGGGTAGCCACGACGGAGCTATAGGTCATTACAAGATTATATGTTATGAAATTCAATATTAGTGTAGCAGTATAGAAGTTGTAAATAAAACTTTATTGTAATTACATTTACAATTATTTATATAGGTACCATTCATCTCTCGACTAGATTTTTTGCACAAAGTATTATAATCACTATGGACTTGCCTATACCAGTTATTATTACTTATATTACATTAATTCTTATGTACAATGTTGTGATAATTTCTGTAAAATCTTAGATTGTTAATAAATATTGCGTTAGACTACGTAAATCATATTTTCTTTCATTATCATATTTAATGTACATAATATTGGTACTCTTATTAACTTATGACTTGTACTATATTTACATTAATTTACCTTGGTAGTGTAAGGCATTTAAAACTTCAGTTTGTGCTAAAATTTCCAGTTACATACATAATATTTACAAGACTTTACAAATCCTACATGCACATCGATCACAAAATTGATACATTCACATCACACTTCTATCACAACAAAATATCAAGTAGGATTGACAGTACACTTTCAAATAGTTACAGTGGCAAATCACTTAAAAATAGACTGAAATGAAGTGAGGATATTGAACTTTTTTTCCTTTGAAAATTTCGCAATACACTTTTTGATGTCCTTACACTAACTGTTTTCAATGACTGGAATGTCTTCGGAAGTCAATCACAGTTCACGCTTGACAACTAGTTCAAGTGGTTGCGCAGTGAGCGCATGAGGTTGATATAGTGGCGGTGGTGCTAAGTGAGGTGCGTGGTGAGGTGCAGGCGCGGGCGCGGGGGGCACAGGGTGCGCGTGCGCCGGCGGTGGCCGCCGCTAGGGGAATGCTCGTGGTGAATAATGGTGCGCCTCTCCTAACCATGAGTCAGGAGAGGGAGGGAAGTCAGGGTATCCGCCTGCTGCTGGTGAGGACGAACTACTTAAATCTGATGCACCTCCCGCACCGCCTGCGCCTCCGATTCCTGCCCCGCTCATTGCTTGACCTATAAACAAAATAAACGGTATTGAACTCTTTGGACTTGGTGTTTATTATAAAACCTTTTTTTTTGATTACCTAATTATTTAGTTAGTAGAGTATTCAACTGCTAGATCAGGAGACACGGCTCAATTCCAGCTCAGTGCAAATATTTGCATGCATGAAAGTCTATTTGCATTGGTATGGGTGTTTCTGTGCCTCGGAGAGCACGTTTAACCATCCGTCGTTGGTTCCGTTTGCCATACGAACATCTATGGCAGTCGTTACAGGTAGTTGATCGATGTAACCAATGGATTGTGAAGGGGAGGAGGTCTAAAAACCACACTTTATGGGAATCGTATTAGGATAATATTTTATCTTGCGGCGATATTTACGCGAAATTAGAATTTGATTAGTAAATGAATTGTTGTAATTCCGCTTATATGAGTAATTTTACAAATTATTTAAGAATCTATTGAGATCGCCTCGATTTTGAAGATTTTGACTGCTTTTGTGGTTTCGAATCCCGCTCAGTGCAAATGCATGAATATGTATATTTGCATTGGTCTGGGTGTTTCTATATATGTTATATATGTATTTACAACAAAAAAAACAGTATCTTAGTATGTTTATCCGCATTCTAGATTCTATAACACAAGCTAGTTAAGCTATGCTTGCCATGGATCTAGATAGCGTTGTGTAGAATGTTTGTAAATTCATAATGTTACTAGCTTTTAGCAGAATCGCTCAAAGTGACCTTTTTAGACCTTCAGATGACCATCACTTCACAGTTTAGCCACGTCGTAGTAGGACTGGAAAAGCGAACCCCGACCTCCGATGCGACTTATGAATACCTTGTACCTAAGTAGTACCTTAGTAAGAATAAAAATTAAAATGTTATGTAATACAATAAAAAAATTATTATATAATCTGTGGTAATACTAAAAGACCAATAACCATGTTTTATAAGAAATAATTATAGTCTTAGTAAGTATGATGACATACCGATATTGGTGTATACGAGGTGATCGGGCGGGTAATGGTAGTGTGGATGAGGGGGAGAGTGCGCGCGCAGGTAGGGCGGTGTGGCCGCGTACCGCGTGCCGCCGGCAGCCGCGCCGCCACCCGCCGGGGAACCTTCCTCGCCGCCTAGCGCCACCGTACTGTAGCTGTCGTTGCTCAATTCTGTCAATAACACGATATTCCATTTTTTGAAAAAAGAAAGCATTTTATTCGGAACACGCATAATGAAGTAAGGAAAACAGACTGACTTTTCATCTAAATTTTGTACGTAAACGTTTTATTTTTTATTTTATCATGACACGAATGTTATCATAGAACACGGTAGAAATATTATTATTTCTTGAAAATTATCTTAAATGTTAAAACCCGTTTTATTTTACAGATCGACACTGAGTTTTGAATACTTAGAATTTTACCAGAAGAGTTGGCATTTTATGATCGAAACTATCAAAATTGTATTACAGTTAGTATACCTAGCATCTACATTTATACATCCAATTTCGCAATCGGGCCAAAAGGCGAAACGTGACGACTTTTTCTGGCCTAAACTACGGAGTTTTACTGTGCCAAAACCCTATTGGTAAAAAGCCGAAGTAATTGCACAGTACAGTCAGCAGCATATGTCAAAAATAATTATGCAAAATAAGTGTGCGGGTTTCTGTCAATTGACGAAAGGAATATTTTAAAAAATACTTACAACATTTTATACAATCAATATTATTTCTTACCGTGATGACTGAAGGAATCCAGGTCTATTTTGAGTTCATCTTTGTCAAGTAATCGATCGTGTCTAGGAGATCCTCCACCACTTTTCATTGATCTAAAGTATTGCGACCATCGCGTACGACCTGCATCTTTTTTTAACCGCTTTTCCTTTGCTCTTCTGTAGAATAGAGATGATAAGAAATGTAATTCAATTAAACACTTTGAATAGGATATCAAAAGTTAGCAGTGCCGTGTGAGAGGAAATTCCACCCTACATATATGCGCAATTAAATAACTGCATATATGCTTACTGTTGTATCTCTGACGGTTAAAATGGTTCCCAGAGGTAGGTATAGGTATATAAGGTGCTAGCGTATCAGGCACCGGTTACCGGTTACCAAGGCGGGGCGGACCAACGTTGGAGTCATTGGAGAACCGGATATACATGTTGTTACTGACCGCTTTATATTACTTAACTGATAGTTAGAGACATTTTTATGATATACTATCAAACAATGTAATCAATGATGACAATGAATAATCTAATCAAGCTAAAACGTTTGGTACATACATACATACATACATACATACATATAATCACGCCTTTATCCCCGGAGTATTCGGTCCCATGTAATAGGGAGTGACCCTATTGCCGTATTTCGGGCACTATTGTTGACTCGAGCCATTCATCTGAGGCTGAGTCTTGGCTGTATATACCGATGTTAAACAGCCCTATCCCTTAGTCGCCTTGTACGACACCACATGGGAAGAGATGGGGTGGTCCAAATTCTACTCTACAGGGAACCACGCGGCTGTTTGTTTGGTACATATTAAGAAAGAAACATTGAATAGTAATATATTCAGTCAATTTCGCTACGGCTTTTTCCGCATATGTCTACGAGGTGCTCTTCAAGTAATTATCTGAACTTTGATTTAATAACACAAACTCAGTTATAACGCTTCGATTGCTTTAAATAAATAATTATGTGGACGATATATAAACAAAACACCCCAGTCGAATGTTTTGCGTGTGTTGTTATTAGCGAAGCGGCGGGGCGCCTGTATGGGCTTTCAACAAAGAGCTTGATTAATTAAAGTGCCTCCGCCCAGTCCGCCGGGAGTAAAGCGCGTGCTGCAATACACCTCACTAGGATTATTGATACATTGTCCCGAATTAACTTCTGTGTAATACTAATTGCCTACTGTATAGTTTCCTTTTTAATGGCCTGGTTTTAAGTACATCAATCGTTATAATAACCAGTAATTGAGGTCTCTTTAAATAAGTCATTAGTCGTTTGGGTATTATTGAGAAGTATCGGACGAGTTTTCACCGTGCTTCAAATACCTATCCAAAAATATCTACCAGGTTTACTACTAATCCGTGTAGGTCATAATAAAATCAATTTAAAATATGTGAATAATTCCGTCACTGTAATGGTTTGGTATAATGAGGACTGGTTGCCATGTTTAACATGTGCATGTATTGTGCGTACTTGTGTTCGAACACATAAAGTAAAGAAGTCGATTGTGATATCGCGTTCAGGTTTACGAGGCGAGGTTGACGTGCAGGGCGTGACGGCTGCCGTGACTGTGGCCATTCGCGCGCGACACAACATAGTTCTGCGACTATGCTTACAAACACAATACACCTCATCGAGAATAGATACGTACACACAATGCGCAAATATTGAAGGCCATGCTTTTGTTGAAAAATGGACGACCTCAAACTATTTTGTGAACGTAAAGATATAACTTATAGGTAGGGATCCACATCTACTATAATCCACTTGTGACAGATTTCATCATCATCATTGTCATAGCTTTGTTCCCGGTTACATCCAAGATCGTTACTTCGAAGCCTGGACCGCAGAATATTACCATTAAAATAGCAGCTTATGAGTGTACACACGATACTTTGAATAAAAACAACCTATTTTTAAATATTTTTCAGGTAGTCTCGGAAACGGCTAAGCTTTGTTGTGACAGAATTTGCAGATAACGGATACTACAAACTTAGGCTACTTTTATTTTAGAAAAAATTACAGACTTCCGCAAAAAAACTCCAAATCTCAATTCAACCGGTCCAAGTCGCGGGTACAACTAGTTTATAATATAATGATACTCCATTTCTACTACGATAGGCGTATGCATAATGCCTATGTAAATTCTGCTCCTAGCGAGTTATCGTCTTACTAGAGCGTCAGTTTAATTTTACTGAACATTTTATTGTTTAGCTCCTTCTGGTCATAAAGCTCTAATCTCTCTTTACGTCTTGTTAAATCACTTGACCATTTCAAAATCATTTCGTTAACTTGTTCAGTGTTCTACAAGTACGTGCTCCCGAGCAAGATTGATTACAGATATCAACTGTTCTGGTTTATTTGGCACGGTTAAAGAGGCGTTACTCTCGTCTGCATATCTAATTGTTTCTCAAATAAAGAAATAAATGTCAATGATAGGATATTTAAGCATTTTAAATAACTCGTTATATATGATTTATGATGAAAAGGTAGGACACGACACGACAGTTTTACGGTCCCAATTGAGCAGTCCCAATGGGGAAGTACCTCCACCCTACAGAATACCACGGCTATAATAAACTCGTGTTGTATTCCCGGCGGTGAGTAGGGTAGCCAGAGCTCACTGGAGAGTTTTTGTGCTGTCAGTGGGAAGACAAAGGCTTGTCCTGATTTTGTGTTCTGCACTGAAGGCACAGAAAATCTCTGTTCTTACAGGGTCGACAGCACGGGTGTGACTCCCCTGGTGTTACAAAAAAAATGACAAGCTGGATTTTTTTTAGTATTTAAATCATTCCACTCTGAAAATATCCATAATGCCAAGTAACAGATGCGAAAGTATAGACATGTTTAATTACTTTCGTGATGTAGGTACTAGTAGACTAATTGATTTATTCCTAACCTCTAATAACTTTTAACGGAAGTTTTGTTCAGTGTATGTTTTAGAAACTGATGTAGCCCTCCCTGTACTTCTCCTCTGCAATTGGGAGCTTCGTCGACGAAAATAGTGAGCAAGCAAGATTTATCGCAAGTTAATATTCTAGCCGTGAGTAAACATTACCGTGGGCAATAGTACGTTTGACACCGACATAATTACTTCATCAGGACGATTGTAATGGAAAGTTTTCATTCGAGAAAGAAAGGTCTAAATCAAACTAACCTGTTTTGGAACCACACTTGAACCACACGCATGTCTAGTCCAGTGTCATGGGCCAGTTGCTCTCTCACGTGACGCGCCGGCTTCGGACTGCTGCTGTACGCGTTCTTTAATGTTTCCAACTGCTTAGCCGTTATTGTCGTTCGCGGTCTTTTACTTGCCGCATCACCGTCTAAGGAACCTTCACCACCTGTATGCGGAGGTTCTATAAGCACTCTATACATGTTAGGCAAGTCTAGTCAATAAATCAACATATTCCATTTTTTCGGAAAATATCTGTACAGAATAATACGACTTCAACGAAATTTGCAATGAAATTAACTGTAGATGTACGAACCTTTCGCTCTTGCGGCTTCATAGTCCGGTTTACAAACGAGCTTCCCATCCTCCATCAGATAGAACTCGTCGCCAGTGTTTAGTGTCCGTGCGCAAGCGGCACATGCGAAACACCTTAGGTGATACACGTGCGATTGCGCACGTCGTACGACCTGCGTCGGCGGGATGCCTTGGCCGCAGCCCGCACACTTCGTACCGAACCGCCTAGGACAACAGCCGAAAGAACAACAACATTATCAACGTGTTTGAAATTGTTAAATGCAGTAAACATTAGGGATTGTTAAGTAGCGGAATTTTTACAAAATTATAACAAAAAATTAAATTCCAGTACCGGACTCGAACCCGTGAATTCCCTGTTTATATATTTTTTTTTTTTTTTTTTTTTATACCACTCAGTTGGCAGACAAGCACACGGCCCACCTGATGGAAAGTAGTTACCGTGGCCTATGGACGTCTGTAACACCAGAGGAGTCACAGTCGCGCTGCCAACCCTGTAAGTACAGTTTCTGTGCCGTCAGTAGAAGACAAATCAGGACAAGCCTTTAGTCTTCCCACTGACAGCACAAATTCTCCAGTGAGCTCTGGCTACCCTACTCACCGCTGGGAACCCAACACGAAGTTAATATAACCGCGGTATTCTATAGGGCGGAGGTACTTCCCCAGTCGGACTGCTCAATCGGGCGGGAATACCGCCGTGTCCTACCTCCTAATAAATATAGGAAATATAGGAAATATTATAGGAAAAGTTCTGACCAACTGAGCTACCTGAATATGGCATGACATTCAAAAATGTCCTATTCTTGAGGCCCCGCTATAGGAGAATTTCGGTTGCGGGTTGAGTCCTAATGATTTTTTTCGTTAAAAATTATAGTAAAACTTAACACACACAATGCTTAAAAATTTCATTAGATCTTTTGTGGATATAAGTATACCTTTATCAAATCCCACTGTATTATAAATTTTAGGAAATCGATTTAAAAGAGGCTTACTTGAAGAAGTCGTCTGTACAGTAAAGTTGATTATTTCTCGCGAAGCATTTCCCGGACAGCATGGCTCGGCACTCAACGCACCTCAGGCAGCCGGCGTGCCACGTGCGGTCGGAAACCTTCAGCACGTAGCGGTCCACTATCATTTCGTGACATCCACCGCATTTTGGTATACTGGCTGCAACATATTATCTATATATTATTCACTTAGATTTATATACCCTGTTTTTATAGTCGTTTCGGATTTTAAAAAATTGGTTACAGTTTCGCTTGTAAAATCGTCTGGAAGAAGTAATTTGACGGAAAAAAATATTTAAAGGTGAAAGGAATAAAGTTTCCTCTGACCTTTAGAGGTTTTTTAAATTTAAATTTTTTATTTCATATTAATACTCCCAGACGATTTTACTATCGAAACTGTATCCATCATCTTTTTATCCGACACCACTAAAAAATCACCCGGTATAGTATTATTTAAAGTACGATGTAGAGAGTTTTAGGAGCTGTAGGCCCAAGAAAAGATGTATGTAGTGTAAAGAGGATATGGCATAGAAATAAGTGACTGAGGAAATTATATATAATGAGAATGTATTGGAGTAAAACGAAATGTTGCACCAACTAAAAATTATTGGGATATTGGCAGGTAGATGATGACTTATCTAGCTTAGGTAAGTTAACAAGGTCAAATTGGGTATATTCATGTAATTAAAATAAATTAAATAACTAACCTTATTAAATTAAGAACGGTAAAGGAACTGTAAAATTAGCGTCAGTTCTTATTTTATCGTTTTTATTAATTTTTAATCATTCACCCAACCTATAATACGAAATTATTTGATAATTGCATATTATGACGTCACTAATTTATTCCATACAAGTTGCCTTATATGTTACCGTTTTGACGTTTAGTAAAAAGTAACTAATATGATTAGCCAGTCAAATACCCAATTGAGTATGTGTCTGAAGAACTTGCACTGTATACCCGTATAGGTACCTACACACATATGGCTGTTACAAGATTAAGAGACCAGTTGGTTGATGAATCGTAGATGGTACATAAACAGTGTTAATTCAGGAATCACTTAAAATAATGCATGTTTTGACATTGATATATTTGTTACTTTTCGTGACTATCAGAGTTATTTCGTGGAATACTTTTAAATCTTTTATTAATTATTTGTGTAGTTTTCTAAATACGTTTTATTTCATAGTTAAAAGAAAGACTAAATACTTATCTACACGTAGTCTATTGTACTATTATATGACTAATCTGATCCTGAAATCTTATAGTGTTAAACGTACACCGGGTTAGGTTAAAAAGATAAAATATCATAAAATGAATACATTACTGTAATTCCACCTGTGAGTCTACCAACTCTTACAACAGGTATATATTTTTATTTATTTATTTATTTCACAATTTTATCCACCACCTGTACAGGGATACCTCCAAAACAGTACTGGACATACAAAATTACTAATATTGTATTTGAAGGGCTGTCACACTACCAACTGCATAAGTGAGCAGTTGGTAGTGTGACAGCCCTTCAACCAACTGCACACTTATGTAGTTGGTAGTGACAATGACAGTCATTAAAGTATGGACCTGACCTCCTAGATAAGTGGCAATAGTTTAAGGTATGATTCCGAACTCTGCAGCACACAACAGTGGTGCAGGACAGTGCTGCACAGCAGTGTTATGCTGTTCGGGGCGATATGCTGTTGTTTATTCCTTAATTTCATTTTACATTTATTCCTTAATTACATCACTCGGAATGTAATGTTAAACTCATAGAGATTATATTGGAAGTGATAGTGATGTGCAGCACTGTCGTGCAGTACTGCTGCGTGCAGAGTTCAAAATCATATCTTTATTTAGGATTACAAAGTTACTTATGCATTTGGTAGTATGACAGCTATTAAAGTATTGACCTGACCCCCTAGGTAAGTGGAATTCGTTGGCCGTAAATGAACTGACATATGTGGCCAACTTCAACGACTGCATCAACGTACTTATGTCAAATCTCATAAATTCGTCATTCTATTCTACAATACGCCGTCCAACGAATTGCCCCTTGTCTATCTAGAGGGCCTGTTTGAAGAGTCCGGCACGGGCCTCTTTTCTACCCTGACCTGCGTTTGCTAACAACTCTAGTTGAAATTACAAATATTCATAAATGAATTTGAAATACTGCATAATTACTATTAAAGACCGACATGGCTGTTGCATACAACTGAGATAAGAATACATTCCAGATTCTTTTCTTATCATAACTTCACAGAATAAATAACGAAAGAAGACCGAGAATTACAAGTAATGACTCTATTTAAGATTTATTCTTTTAACAGTATAAACGTGGATGAGTTTTAACCTCAGTTGCATGTTCTTTTACTTGTAACGAAATTAAAATAATATTGCTTTCAACTTGCACACAGCACCTGCACCTGTATCTCACTTTATTGAGGGTTGTGGTTTAAAGTTACAGTAAATGCCTATCGTATGAATATATATATATATATATATATATATATATATATACATATATCCCGCATGATAATGAACCACCTATGCTAATGGACGTCGTACTGAATGAAATCCGCCGGAGAATAACTGGTTGCCTTAAACCGACTGAGGTAGGGCACCTGGAATCGCATCTTCCAATACCCGCAGAGGTATGGTGCCATCCGTAGAGAGAGGCAAGCTGGAGTCAGAACAGCGACATCCCATGAAGAGCCGCTGTAGCATCTTGGCGTACCTTGGCCCTATTGACGATGAGCCTTCCCAAGCCAGAATAGACTACTGAAGAGCGCAAGACCCGCTACCAACCCTTTTGTCCCACTTTTGGAGAATCCTGAGAGATATCCTCTTGGACTTGATTTGTCTCAGCTCAGATGGAAATCCTTGAACAGATTTCGGACACAGGTCGGCCGAAGCAAAGAAAACCGGGCTTGTTTGGGGTTCTCAGGTGGTGTGGACTTGCGATGTGAGTTATTCCACAGACAATGGCCCTCCTGTTAAGGTGTGCTACATACCCATACACATGTACACCGGAGGATCTCATGTGCGTCTCCGAGAACGACATCCAGGTAAGAGTTAAGGTGACATCACCACGATAGAAGAAGAATGCATCTTTTCCATTTTACGGATGTGATTGATCGTCAGGACTTCTTGGGCTGACCTACTTTATAATAATAATGTTATTTTCAACATGCTTAGCTCGATTTTGCGACTACTCCTATCTTACGTATCAACGCTTACGCCTTGCCCCAGAACAATGTTCATGCCATATTTCAGCTGAATCTTTCCAAATATTTTTAAGTGATACCTACTCGAATTTTAAAATATATAGCATCCAAACTGAAATAAAATTCTATAAATCACATTTTCGGTATCAGTATTGCTCCTAGAAAAAACTTGATTTTTCTTTTTTTGGAATAAATATCCACTGGCAATCATCATTAAAATGTTTAAAGAGTTTCTATTTACATTGTACCAATCCTTTACATAATTACAACCTTTGTTGAATGAAGTTAAATTGATTTTTCAAACATGTGTCAAAATAAAACGTCATCAAAAAAATAAAATATATATTTCGAAATCGAATTTATATCAAAACTGTTCGTGTGCAAACTGCAAATCACATTTAAAATAACTTTCTACCCCTTTTTAACCCCATTAGGGGGTGAAATTTTATATAACATATAAAACGTTTTCTATCAATTCTATCCAAAATAGTTTAATGCAAAATTTGAAGTAGGTTGGACGAAGGAATCACGTTGTTCCATACAAACTTTGCCCCCCTTTTTCACGCCCTTAGGAGTGAAAAAGGGGGCAAAGTTTGTATTGTAAGTTTATATTGTTAGAAAGTTTATATTTGTAACATCGGATGCCTACGTCATACAAAGAAAGCACCATCCAAGTTTCAGGTCTCTCTGATCAGCGGTTTAGGATGTGCGTTGATACTTTAGTCATTCAGGACAAAGGATTTTATATAATTAATATAGATTATTATTTTCGTTAAAATTTGCAAATCTGAATTTTTACCATTTTCAGAATTTTATGAGTTGAGGTCCGATTGAGACCTTGGACCTATATAATGGAAAATACGCCCATCTTTTGACTATCTCTGAGTACCTACTCCACTCAGAGATAGTCGAAAGATGGCCATAGGAACACCTAAACTAAACAAGATTAACCTATGGAGTTGTAAACACCATGGTGCTTCATGATATTCAGGGTCTGCTGGTAGTGATGGTAGGTGGTTCTAGAGAATTTTGAGCTAAAGGAGATTGTGTTTGGATTCGTATGGCTGTTCTTGGTAAGCACTCTAGGGCTTTTTTTTAAACTAAAAAGTGGAAAATAAAATTAATAATAAAAAATCATTTATGAAAAAATATGAAAATAATATTTTTTTGCAAAGGCTGTGCTGATTTCAAAAGCTTATATGAGTAGCGCAAACACGTAAAGTATGAACTTGCGCAATACAAGCTTTTTCATAAAATTATTACATACCTAAATATAAATTTAGTTAGAATTTTAGTTTATTGCTGAAAGTTGTATCCTCCAAATAACACTGTCGAAAGTTACCATTTTTTCGTGAGGAAAGCTTCACATTAGAATTGGAATTATTTAAATTTTTGTGAGTAACTGACCGAGCGAGCAAGACTCCGTTTCGACAAGGTGACCGATTTTGCTTTGGTCCGTATCAGTATGTTTGTCAACTGACATTACTAACCGCTTTTCACTAAACTTGGTACACATGTTCTTTGATTTAAAACTCTACTTTTATCCAGAGCTTTTTTTGATAGGAGGGAAAATGGGGGTGAAACGAGGGAAGTTTGCTGTCATGTTATTTATGAATAGATCTTGATGATTTTTGGCTGAAAAATCAGGGACATGATGACAGGTTGTTGTGAAAAGATTTGATGATGAAGAAAATTTGATTAAGCGTACCAATAACTTTTTAAAGGGTGCTGGCGAAGTCTACTGCTCACGGAACTACTAGTTATTACGGAACGGACAGAAAAGGAGTAGTATTTTAGTCCTTTTGATTAATTATTTTATTTATTTAACTCCTTTGCAATGAACGCGACCTAAGGCGGGTTTACTATCTTGTTTACAATTTACATAACATAAGCTGGGCTAGCCACTTGACATTGCTGTTTTCAAATGTAAATATAATAATATAATTTATTAAATCATTTAATTGATAAAAACATAATTAAAATAATAATATTACTAAAATATTTATCACACTTTGAATATAATTAAAAAAAACGTGAATGGCTAAATGCCTGTACGACCACGAATTCATTAAAAATATTTTGTTATATTATGTAAAAGACTAAGTCAGTTATTATAATAGTTATTTTAGTTTTATTGTATTTAATATTAATATATTATTTCTTGACATGATTGTAAAATTAATAAGATTAATAATAAATAAAGAAATTAATGCGAATCATTTATTCATCGCTATATGGTTTGTTACTATCAAAATAAATTATTATAAAAATGGGATTCCTAAATTCAGAGAAAATTAATTATTAAAAATATTTAACATACTAGTCACACAATTCCATAAGGTAAGATAATAGTGATCAAATAGGGACGAGAAAAAATATTTATAAATAAATATTACCAACTGTCATAGCGCAGGAAGGGTAGAAACGACCTCCGTTTGATACCATATTGTAATATTGAAGACTATTTTGCGGCAGGCTTACCTACACAAGAGAAGCTATCGCATTATTTTACAATAAAGATGGTTCCTACAAGCTCTAAATACATAATTTTATAATTTACACGCGTATTGTTACCAATGGATTTTATTCTGGTGTATCGTCCACGCTTGTTTTTTATGCCTTAATGATTTCAGATAATTCGTTACACGCAGTGATTTTCAGATAAAATATATTTAAAATATTACAACCTGTACAACTACTAAAGTACATCTATTATTTATGTATTAGTAATGCTATTAGAGATGCTAATGTGGATTTTATTTATTTTAATGCGCATTTGAACATACATGTGGAAGACGCACGGGTTTACTTACTTGAAGGCGACTATTTAACCCTTAAAAATAATAACAAAAAACATATTTCGTCAATTATTGTGGAAACTTGTAAGGAACTTTTGTTTTTTGACAGATTCATTGGTTTTTTTTTTTTTTTTTTTTTTACGTGCGCAAAATCCCCACGGATACCTCCCCACCGGAGCCGGTGGAGGAGGTTATGTCGGACTCGAACCGACTAAAACGCACGCCGCCTGTGGGTCGTTTCGGTTGCCGAAGGTGAGGTTGACAGGCATATCCCTCGCACCCCGGCCGACCCAGGATTCATTGGTTATTGATACGTATAAAGGTAAGTTTTTGAGAACATACGGATGTTCTTAAAAGCTTGTCGGATCATTACAAAATCCGGTCTTAGACAGATTTATAATAATCAAAAGATCAAGTAGAAATGTAGGTATGAGTATTTTTTTTATACCACTTAGGTGGCAGACAAGCGCACGGCTCACCTGATGGAAAATGGTTACCGTTGCCTATGGATGTGTGTAACACCAGAGAAGCCACACTCGCGCTGCCGACCCTGTAAGCACAGAGTTTCTGTGCCGTCAGTGTAGAGGACAAAGCAGGACAAGCCTTTAGTCATCCCACTGACAGCACAAATTCTCCAGTGAGCTCTGGCTACCCTACTCACCGCTGGGAACACAACACAAAGTTATTAAAACCGCGATATTCTGTAGAAATGATACTATTAATTCTTATCATAATAAGGCCGATGTGTGGCAATTTGCAATAAGTAGATACCTCTTCTTTATACTCAGTAATCTTCCCAAGTCCAAACGTTCATAGATAATAAATGAATGTCATGAGTGAACAACAAACAAATAAACATTTTTTTGAAATATTTGACATTTTGATATTACCCCTTAGGAATGCTATTTACTTTCGGATTTTTTACTCAGTAGGTGAATGTAAACTTCAAGATTGGTGCTATAGCAATTCTTAAAACGTAGATACGATATCTTTTCAAATGTCACATGAAAACATTAGAAGAATAAGACACCTAACATGTAAGCCTGCTTTAACAGCTGTCTCAGTAGCAGCTACCATCTCTCTCGTATATTAATTTTTTTTTTCTAGTTTCAGACCACACGTAATCACTCTGTCATCAGTAATTATCATGATTAGAATGAGAAATGATTAGTGTAAAATAATTATACTAATATTTGATGTTTATGTTATGTTACATACCACACTGGTTAGAGACCATAATAAAAAATACATATAAAATAATTTAGTACGATAATGTCACCAAACGTCCCGTGTGGTTAAACGAATATCTAATACACATACCTACATATAATTGACTCACAATTCATAAGAAATAATGGATATTACAACTCCAATGCCTTGTAAACATACCAAACAGTTGTTGGTACACAAAACAGCACGGCACGTAACGAGACGAACACTCACACACGCAAATAACACAACATTACGTACATAAGAATACTTCAGGCAAATGTTCGAGTTGTATCGGCGGCACTCGCATGTCCTCGAGGTCGGTATCTTCTGTCCCCGGGTACATCATGGTCCCCAACATGGTGAAGCGCGGCCGCCCCGGGCCGCTCCGTCCGGCGCACTGCCGCCACCCCACCGCGCATCCCCAACCCTCTTATCACCGAACCAGCGCTATTGGCTGTCGTCACCGCTATGATAACAAGCACCACGCCCACCGACCAATCCACAAAAGCAGTGGGTACACCCATCGATCGATTGTAAAAAGAATTTTCGCAGCATTTCCCACCGAAATTGAACACTTTACATCGTTGAAGTGTTTACAGATGAGCGCATCTACACCGCTTTTCTTTCTATTCGTTGGTTTGTATTTCAACAAAGGATTACAGGGTAAAGCAGAATGGATTCATAAAAGCGTAACCTCTCTACTTTTTTAATTTTCTTTACTCGCTTTTTATTTTATTTAAAAATGAAGTAAGAGATATATTATGTATTACTTTTGTAATAATCAACTTAAAAAAGGTTAATAAGGGGCCATAAGTATCTTGTGAGGAAAATAATGTGTTAGGTGTACAAGGACAATTTTATTTTCAGGTTTTTATTACCCACCACAGACATCAGCGATCTACAACCCAATGGGCATACGGTAATCCTTGTGTCGTATTTTTACTCGACCACAGCAAAGTCAAAGGAGGGTTATGATTTTTACAGACTATGCAACTGTTCCTTCATAGCTCCTCAGCTACTTATTAGAACTTATTCAGAACTAATAAGTATCTGAAGAGCTATGAAGGAGATGAGGTATCATTACAGGTGTCTTAAGCGCCCGCTGGTTATAGTCTGATGTGGGACTGAATCTAATGAAGTGCCCTCTAGCGGTCATAAAGTACTGTGATAATTTAAAAAAAAAATGCCGTGTTTGGTATCAACTGAAAGGAATTATTTAGCACATTACAAATATGTATAAACTATAGCTGTTAAAAACTAAATTCAGACTACAGAAAAATAATACCCTAAAAAGTATTAAACAAGAAAATATCAAGGATAGCCATGGTCGTATGCCACTTAGTCTAACAAAACAGTACATTCTAGGAAAAAGTGGTATACGACCACAGCTATCCTTGATATTTTTTTATACCACTTAGGTGGCAGATAAGCACACGTCTCATCTGATTTACTTTTTAGAGTATGACTTTTCAGTAGTCGGTTTTTATTTTTAACACTTATTATTTTATTTATTTATTTGGACGTTTAAAAAATTGACTCATAATTTTCACATAATTTCCTATAGATCACAGAATCAAAGAATCAATCAAAGAATCAATTTCATTTATTCAGTTTAGGCACATAAAGAGCACATATATGAACGTCAAAATTTTACAATTATGTAGGTATGTCAAAAAATAATATAAAAATATTAAATAATGTAAAAATAAACCATTGGAAAATGATTCTCTCGCTGGTTCGGTAGATTAGTTCTACTGAGAATATACCAGCAAGAAACTCAGCGAACCACATTAGAACAGAGATCAAAAAATCTATTTATTTGAGAATTTCTGTTATTTTCATTACTCAAATTAAAATTAAATATTTCACAAAAAGTAGAGCATAAAATATATATATGCTATGCGTACTTAGATATTGTTTTCTTGTACCAATTAGTATGGTAGACAAGTATTCGGCCGTCAAGCTGAGTGTCACCATTGTCACACGGTATGTGTAAGTAATGGTGACCCTCTTTTCTGGGACTTTGCCTTCAGCTTACCATCAGGCAAGGCGAAGTCCAATTGACGTGTCCTATATAAAAAAAAAATACACCCTACTTGATGGAAAATGGTTACTCTAGCCTATGGGCGCGTGCAATACCAGGGGCGTCACAATCGCACTGCCTTTGATTTCTTTAATTCCAACTTTGGAATTGGAATCAATTTTTCTTTAACCGCGGTAGCCTAGTAGTATGGGTAATGGACTGCTGAGACGAAGTCTCGGGTTCGATCTCAGGTTTACCATGGCACACACCAATGACTTTTCGATGCTTTTCGAAGTTATGTGTGTATTTATCGCAGGTTTATAAGTGCTCGGTTAATGGCAATAGCCTCGCCACCTATTACATTGGGACCTAAACATAAACTGGCGAAATGTGGGTGCTAGCACCTCTGCCTACCCCTTCGGGGATATAGGCGTGAGTTATGTAATTCCAAAGTTAAAACCCTATTTCACTATATTTCATGTCGCAGAAGGTAATAATATTGCGTCGCTTAGCATCTACGTAGCTACTACGTATGTAGTTTTGTCTATATTGAATAACATACATACATCCATATAATCATGCCTTTATCCCTGGAGGGTTAGGTAGAGGTGAATAAACCCACATTTCATGAATAATTTTATTTGATTCCACGTAATAGGGGGTGAGCCTATCGCCGTATTTCGGGCACTATTGTTGACTCGAGCCATGCATCTGAGGCTGAATCTGTACTGTATATATCTGTCGTATGTTAAACAGCCCTATCTCTTAGTCGCCTTGTATGACACCGCATAGAAAGAGATGGGGTGGTCCAAATTCTACTCTGCCGGGAACCATGCGAGTTCAAGACACTGTGTATTTTTCGGTTTCCACCTTATTTAATTTTTCACCTGGCCGGTTTCGCCTCATGGTTTTGTTACGTAGCGTTATTACCAATATGTCAAACGTGTTTAGTTAATATTAAACTATTTTTTACGGATTCTGTCTATTTGGTATCCGTTAATAATGGCATTATTGCATTATGTGAGGTATTAACAAGGTAAAGGGTAGTTTCACTCCCTGGAAATGTTTCTTCGCATAAGTGATGATGTTGTAAGTGTGGATGGGGTTCCTCTACGTTTTCAGCAGCACAACCCAAATGAAAAAACACGTTAACTGCGGGTAGACGTTATGTTTTGAACTTGGCATAGAATTCAACAAAAAAATCTTATTGGCATTTATTTAAATGATTAAATATGTAAGTCTGTTATTCATCACCTATTTTTGCGAATTTTTAATTATAAAAGTGGTTTTTTTAAAAAAAAAACATTCCCGTAAAACAAAATAATATATGATACAATAATAAATAAATAGTGTCCACAGTACGGGAATTGGTTTTTGTTACACAATAATAAAGTTCGTAACTGGTACCTTAGATGGGACACTTAGTAGATATATTAAAGATACCAGGATTTTGTATTTGTATCTATCAGTATTAAAGATTTTGCGTCGAATATAATATGTACGAGTATACCTATATATCCTTTGTTTATGAATTCGCTTGAAAAATAGAACACATACAAATTTTTTATACACTGTATGTTTGTTTTTTTTTTATTACCACTTAGGTGGCAGACAAGCTCACGGTCCACCTGATGGAAAGTGGTTACCGTGGTCTGTCGGTCGTGCACGTATGTATCACGAGAGAAGCCACACTCGTGCTGCCGACACTGTAAGCACAGAGTTTCAGTGCTGTAAGTGTGAGGGAAAACGCAGGACAAACCATTAGTCATTCCACTGACAGAACAAATTCTCCAGTGAGCTCTGGCTACCCTACTCACCGCCGGGACCACAACACGTAGTTATTATAACCGCGGTATTCTGTAGGGCGGAGGTACTTCCCCAGTCGGACTGCTCAATTGGGCCGAAATACCGAAGTGTCCTACCTCCTACTACCGTTTTTTTACGTTGTATTATTTATTATTTTATGTTGTATGCTCAAAAGGCCGATATACAAATGATTCACGTATTATACTGGCAAAACGAGCCGTGCCGCACAAAAAGTGAGTGAAATGAAATAGAACGTCCGTTTCAACGCACATTATCTGTAAATCCATACATTTTATACATAGATATATCCAAACCAATGCAATATACCTGCATATTCATGCAAACATATATTTGCACTAAGCGGGAATAAAATGCGAGCTCTATGCGGTCGAACGCACTACGGCTACTAACACAGAGACATTTGTCAGAGAAATACAGAGACAATTTTTTTTTAAATTGCTATTCTTTTCAATTTTAATTATTTATATAGTATCTAGACCTAAACAACATTAATATATTAAATGAAACTTTTAAAGCATTTAGTATGCTAACTATGCAAATCGATTAGGAAATGGAAAAAATTGGATCGGTTCAGGATTCAAACCCACGATCTTTTCCTTACAGGGTGAACGCTCTGACCACTAAGCCACAGAACCTTCGCCCAAAACTATCCAAATTCTTCTACACATATATCCGTCTCCGTCATTAACATAGTGCAAATTAATTAACAAAGCCAAGTCACACAAATAAAATTACTTCAATTTTTGCGTATGCGACATTCGCAAACATGGACAGACCATAACTTTATCCATACTTATCGCCCCAATACTTTCTGACTATTTTATGGTGCGACGATACTATAAATACTCTATATGAATCGTTGACTCAATCCGGTCTAGGCCTTGGTCAAGCGTGACCCGTGCGTGGTTGCTACGATAAATTATACAAGTGAACGCGAGGCACGGGCGTGTGCAACTTTACGACGGAATAAATCACGGCTTAGCGTCACTCCTACCACCCTAAACGAGTGTGCAGAGCCAGGTTACAAGGTTATACATTATGAAACGTGCGTTCGGCTTAATTCAATTTTCAATCGTGGTTGCTTACGAGCAGTGGGTCAGCACGATAATAATAACCAGTACCACTCGTAGACACTTTCTACTTTCTATCATTTCATCAGTTACTAGGAATTAAAAATAACTTATCAACAATACTAGTAAAAACTTGGGCTTTGTGAGGACTCGCGTAGTTTTTCATTCTACCCAATGAATAAAAAATTGATAACGTGATTTCTTTTTTGACAAGTAAAGTAACTACTTAAAATATTTATAACTATAAACCCGACTACTGAAAAATCACGCTTTAAAAAGTATTAAACAAGAAAATATCAAGGATAGCTGTGGTCATATGCTACTTTTTCCTATAATATATTGTTTTGTTAGACTAAGTGGCATACGACCACGGCTATCCTTGAGATTTTCTTGTTTAATAGGTACTTTTTATAGCGTGATTTTTCAGTAGTCATATTTTAGTTTTAAACTTATCTTTTTATTTATATTATTTTGGGGCAAGGAACACCTATAATTTATACATATTTGTAATATGGTAATTGAGCCCTTTCAGATGATACCAAACACGGTATATTTATCACAAATTATTTTTTAATACAGTTTTTTATGCTTAAAGGTTAACGCACCAAACCGAATGCCTCGCAGAGCATTGGCACTTTTGGTCCCCCCGATTAGAAGTACGCATTGGGTTATAATTCACCGATTCCCAGACTGTGTAGGGCCGTCAACAAATACTGTGCGAACTCGTTAGATATATTTAACACGAAACCACACGAATTTCGATAACTTGCCTGACTGATATGGTCCAGGTCCCTTTCTTAATTTTCGTTACTTAATGCCTGAACACATTGTTTAAATTAATCGTTATATTTTCATTTACACCTATTATAAAACTTAACAACCTACAATTGTTATTTATGTGAAAATTATTATTGTTACTATAGCCATTTAATTCCTCTATTAATTGACATATAATCATTTAAAATCAATCTCAATAAATCAATTATAATTTAAAAAATTGGTAATATTATTGTTAATTGTTTAGTATGTTTATTTTCTCATAACAACATACAACATTACTTAATTAGTGATGCATGCTGTATTCACCTGTAATTGGTTATGCAATCTATACTAATATTATAAAGCTGCAGAGTTTGTTTGTTTGTTTGTATGTTTGAACGTGCTAATCTCTGGAACTGCTGGTCCGATTTGAATGATTCTGGGTTTAAGGCTATATATCATCACGCTACTACTTAAGGGAGCGGAGCATTGATAATAAATGTTAACAAATCCGGCAATTTTTCATACATATTTTGAAGACTAAAACATACGGGCTCAAAGGGATATGAAGCTTCAAAATATACCGCGGGTGAAGCTGGGGTGGGTCAGCTAGTTAGTTATAAGCATCAAACATGTGAAATTTATGTGAATTGTATTATTGTATATAACTGTTGGTGAATCTAATGAATAAATAAATAAATGACCGCTAAAGGGCGCTACATTAGTTTCAGTGATACGTAATATAGCCTATAGCAAGCGGACGACCAAGACGTTTCTAATGATACCTCATGTGTCCAGTTCTAATAAGTAATTCAGGTGCTATGAGGTAACAGATGGACCTACATTCAAACATACATGCATACATATAATTACATAGCCTGTCAAAATCATAACCCTCCATTGGCTTCGTCGTAGTCGGGTAAAAATAGTTTATAAGTAAAGTGTTCTTACTATAAAAGTGCTCAGGTTGTGGGATAGTGTTAGTGGCTAATAACTTTCCCCCATGACTATGCCCCCGTGAAATTTAAAAGGCGATCATATTCTCGCGATCCATAGCCACTTATTCCCGGGATGAAAACAAGTCATGTGCTAATTTATATTATATCTGTGTACTAACTTCAGATCCATTCAGTCGTTCAGCCGTTCTGCCATGATTGACTAACAAAGCATCGCCTCACATATTTATCGAAACGATTTTTGTATGTATACTAGTAGTAACATAAGATATAAATGAATATGCAATAAATTCATTGACGATGGTAGTCTAGTAGCTAGGGTACGCCGTAATAGCGGCGGTAAGACCCATCATGGGGGAGTTGCTAGAGAGGCCACACGGCAGCCTCTCGTACCGGATGACGCAGAATATCACCGGGTATAGGTGCTTCGAGCGGTATCTGCATTGGATCAGGTAAGAGCCAACATCCGAGTGCCATCACTGCGACGCATGCAAGGACTCGGGGCTGCACGCACTCACCGAGTGCCCGGCGGCCCTGGCAGTAAGAGTTCTCACGCTCGCCACCTTGCGGACTTGCGACGATGGTTCAATGAGCTGTCGGCGCCTCTTTCTGCGAGTAAGTAATGCTCGTGAAGGAGACGTTGGAGCGGGAACGAAGAAGACTCGCAAAAAGCGCGGCCCGCGTGCGGATGCGGCTCAGGCGTCAGAGGTCGCAAAATGACCTACGCCCCCTATGAGTGCGGGCCTGGGAGTGACGGATGGAGCCGCCTGTCACCCCATACCCGGGGATGAATTGGAAACCCCATGGTCCCCACACCCGAAGAGGGCCATCCTATAAGAGACGATCCTGGGCTGGCCAGGGTGCGAGGGATATGACTTAGATAATCTCATCACCGGCAACCAGCGGCCCACACAGTCAGCCTGCGTTTTAGTCGGTTAAAGTTCGACATAACCTCCCTCACCAGTTCCGGTGGTGGGGGTGTCCGTAGGAATTTTGCGCACAATAAAAAAAAAGGTAAATGAGTGGCTAAGGCTTCAGACTTGAAATCGAGATGTCACGGGTTCGGAGAGTTGAAACCCCATTACCCCATTACCCCATTACCGACGAGTACACACTCACAGCACAAACAATTTAGCCTATTTTAAGGGCATTTTCAAAATTAATAATTTCGACAACTTGCATTATTTAAAAAAAGACAAAAACAAGAGATATACACTTGAATGGACTACTATAAAAATATGATTTACAATAGCAACCCGTTTTAAAAATATTTTTCTGAATTTTAAACGCAAACAGGGACGCACTTTGTTCATAAATTGTCGGGGGTGGTCGCGTGCGTTCCCAGTGCTCCCAGGGGCACCGGCGCGTGCGCGGCCCCGCGGTAATTGATGGTTACGTACGTGAGTACGTCTACTCGCACTGCTGGTGCTTCTTTCCCTTCAATCTGCACATCTGATGCGACAGCCGTGAACTCGTTCGGAAACAATACGGAAGCATTAGGTTTCTTTAAAAAAGCCCTTAGTTTTGCTACCGCTGTTTTAGTTTAACGTAAATAGAGTGATATTTTATCCAACAATATTCTACGAATATGCCTATAACTTCGTTCTGTCTTCGTAGTTTCGTAACGCGACTATTGTCGTAGTCGAAGTATAGGTGTTCAACACACACCAAACAGAGAGTTTGATACAAAGATAACCAACCATTAGTCCGATGTACGTTAGGAGGAACTCTATAAAACTAAAGGCAGTCGATCTTATCCGATACCTCAATCTTCTTCCTTACGGCGAGCCAGGTCAAAGCCGGATATTGTACTACTGTTTCAAATTGAACATTTTTAAACAACGCAGATAGGTATGACATTGATTTTATACCAAGCGGTCAATTAAAATAAAGCTTAGCTATGAAGTCGCTGTACATTCAGCCCAATTTTCAATAAGTATTTCCAGTTACAGTTAATGAAATTATAATTTACCATTTTATTCTATGGTTAGTTTATATTCAAAAAGTCAATGACAGCCTTAGGTTGCAAAACTTTAGCCACTATGTACATAACATAAACTCACGCCTATATCCCCGAAGGAGTAGGCAGAGGTGCTAGCACCCACATTTCGCCAGTTAAGTTTAGGTCCCAATGTAATAGATGGCGAGCCTATTGCCATTAACCGGGCACTTATAAACCTGCGATAAATACACACATAACTTCGAAAAGCATCGAGAAGTCATTGGTGTGTGCCATCCTAAGACCTGGGATCGAACCCATACCACTAGACTACCGTGGCCAATATGTAGATTATAAATACTTAATTACACTTTTAAACAAAGAAACGTTCTGATCGCATGACCTTTGTCATTTTCAAGTATTCGTCAGCTGAAATCATCATATACCAAAATTAGTTTTTAATAATATTATAAAGTAGAGAAGATAACTCTTGAATTGTAAAGAATCTACTTAGTAGAAATTTATCATGCAAGATCAAACTGGTCCCTAATTGTTTCACAGACGCGTGCCGGTGGGCTATGGTGCGGTGCGACGCGACGGTGTCCAATTTCTATGGGAAACTGATGCTCATTGGACCATAACATATTCCCATGCTCGTTCGATAAATATTGACAACTGATTGTATCTAATTTGAAAACGTTTTGTTGATTTTGTTGAATGGCAGATAAATACATATATATGCCAAATATATTGTTAAGAGATTTGAGTAAAGCAAAATCTTCATTAATTGAATAACACACAGTTAGTAGATAATAATCAAACAGTTGTTCTGTATACAAGTCATTTTAAATATGAATAAAATATAATTTCACAATCGAATTACGAAATCGAAACGACGCGACTCGGAAAAGTAGATTCGGCCGCGATCGCGCCTCTCTAAAACGACAGTATAATTTGATAATATCTACTTGATCTGATTATGACGGAACCGAAAAATTATATCGTTCCTTAATTAGGTTAAAATGCAATTTAGAGATGCGCCACGGGCGGCACGCGCCAGCCGAAACACTTTATGGCAGAGCAGCTGGGTGCTACCCTACTACCCCGCTGACGTCACGTCAAGTTGGGGCCATATGATTATAACTGGAAATGCGAGTGATTGTTTGTTCTTCCTATAATAGCCTATTACTGTTGTTTTAGAAACAAGATCTAGGCAAATTGTGCCTTTATTAAAAGTTAACCACATTCAGTTGATCATCGCAGTGCGGAGCATTTAGTTACAGGCGTTACTAAAATCAACCAGTTACAAATTAAAAAATGTGCAGGCGTAAAAATATGCCTATTAAATATGGCAGTATACTTTACCACATACTTTTGTAAAAATAATTCTTAAAATGACGTAGATAACTCAATTACGGTATAGAAACGGAGGCTAAGTAGGTATGCCATTTCCTGAAAGATAAACTCTAGACTTTAAGCTAGGGATCGCCTCTAATGGTGAATAGTTTGAAAACGTGCATAAGGCAATGCTTAGAGCAATAATTACTTTCCAAGTCATCTATTTACCATGAGGGCGAAAAGCACTAAAAGCCATAAAATCAGAACTAACAAAATAAACCTCACGGACTGTCATCCCCCTTAAAAGTACGAGTACCCCTCTTATTAAAATTAATAAGTGGGCCCTTCGGCTGCATAATAACCGGCTTGTGTCAATAAAGATGTAATATAATTGACAAACAGCGTAAACCAGCTCGCGGTTAACGTTTGGCAGGCGTAGTTTGTGGGTTTGTACGGATCTAAATAAGTGGAATAGGTATATAAAAATATTTATCTGGTTTTCAACAACTGTAAGCTATTTAGCTAGGTTTACGATATTAAGACCGTATTCTAGAGTGATACTTACTCAGTCATGTATCTCAAATTGACGCTAGTTTTAAGTAAGTACAGATTGAATTAGTACTAAAAACGGTTGTATTATCAAATCCTACATTTTAAGTTTCTTGAGGGTACTTTTATCTACACTGAAATGTTATTTTTATTAATGTTTAATTTAGTTATGGACATCAAAATATTTGGGGCTCAAGATCACCACTCCTGCTGATTCCTCCGCTCCGCTTGCTTTTCTCTCGGTGTTGGAGATTAGTTGGCAGTCGCTCACGCAAAAGTCAATTAAACAAATTATGGAGGACTAGAGTGGCCCTAGGTCTCCAAAGTACCAGTTTTGGACGCATTCAGGATGAATTCTTTGTATAAATATGTCCCTATATATATTTCCATTACATGAAATGTAATTGTAGCACATTTGTTCCCACGGCCACAGGGGCATGAATTTCATTACACTTAACTCAATGTGAACTCTGTTTTACTGATCAGGGCCACTAGTTGGTCATTTTTGCCATTAATGATTTATAGATCGCATCGAATTTTACCCTGAACCTAGAATTTAGTCCAGGTTGAGATAGCTATCACTTCTCAGTGACAACAATTCAGAAATCACTGCCTGAAGACACTTTAAAGAGATATAAAAATGCACTCTCGAGTGACTCTTCACTTTGAATTAAAGCACGTACTTGGATTCTTTGATGTTTGTTTGCTCACCATTACAATCCTCTCTTGTGTTCGAAAGGGAAGGGGCCTGTGTTTGCTAAATAAATATTATTAATAAACGCACTTGCAGTATTTGTCTATTAATTTATTACGGCGAGATATGTTTGTGGTTCCAGAATATATTCATTATCTAATATTATCTCTGTGTTTCATGTTATTAAGTTAGGAAAAAAATAGTTGTAAGTGTGGCTTGTAGTTATAAGCGCTTGTAGAATTGAGGGTTTAAATATGTCTTTAATTATGAAATGTCCATTTTGCAGTACCTACTGACTACTTTAAATCGAAATGAATTAGCAAGTATTTGCCTAAGCTTCATTTTGTTCACCACTCGGAGAGAAGACCCCTAAAAAGCAACCTCATAGATATATATTATGTAGTTAGGTAGGTTGTAGGTAGATATTGTAGTCCTAGGCCTTTTCCCAGTCGTAGCTTTAATTTTTACTGCCCCTTTCCAAGGTCTTAGAAAACACCAGGTCCATGCTTAAATCTATCCATTTTACTCATTCGTTTCACAGCACACTGGTACATAAATACCTGTTCTGTTAGCTAACCACTGGGTATCAAATTACAAGTAGCCAGAACACGCAATGTGTTATTGTTTACGCGGCTTAGTCGCTTAATGAGGTTGGATTAAAAAAGAAATAGTAAGAGATGGAAAGAATTATTTTTAACGCAACCTCATTAACCCACAATGCGAGCGTGGCGAACTTGCCGCCACGTCGGGCTCCGATGGCAGAAATTGAATCTCATACGCATGCCGACTGCGCCCGCGCCTGTTTAGTTATGCTTCCTCGCAATATTCCCTTGCGTTTTAAATGGTTGACACCAGGTATATCGTCTTAAGCTTGTGTTTCAAGAAAGGTACCTATAATTTAAATATTTTCAATTCTTGAGTAGACAGGTTGCTTGTAAGCAATCGTAATATATACTATCTCCGGGGTGAGATTGTGGCCAATTACCAGTTAATCAATATTGAAAAAAAAATCTCAATTTGCAGAAAATGAGAAAACACGTCTATTTACTGTCGATGTTGGTTTTGTAGTTATTTGAACTTTCAACAATTATACTTTTGTAGTTTGGCAACACTTTAACTTTAAGTAGGTACATATCTTCTGTCTATATTATGATGCCCTTTCTTAGTCAATTTGTACTGCCTGGTGTTTGTGTGAATTTAATTAAAGGTATTTTTATTGCCATTATGTCTATATATGTCATAATTTCATTATAATTGTGGAGTACTAATGGGATGTAGAGGAACTTCATTAAAAGTTTGACTTTTCATAAATAGTCGAAATACCTATCACATTCCAAAAACTTTGTACCTATCTATCTAACTAAACCGTTAACTTACGAATACGAGGAGAGGAATATAAGCTCATAATCAGGACAACAATAAAAAAGACAACTCATACTTGTGTGTATGATAAACCAATGGGTTTATGAGAATTGCCTTTTAAAGCTAAGCGAGTTCCATCAAAATAGGCACAGTCAGTAAAACCTTGGTTTGCTACCTCCCCGTTGACTAATTGATTTGATATTAAGTAGGTACACACCTTTGGCTCGGATAACAATACAATTTAAATCAATAAAACAGTTTGATGTTTGTGTTTTATCATGGTATTAAGATCATTTTGAGATTTTGTGATCAAGATAGTTCTGACGCTGACGGTACCTGTTAGTGCTAAGTACCTAACGTGATTATTTGAATAGCTTATTGTAATTTTAATAAGCATAGCCTAGAATACAACATGTCCTCGGTGGTAGAACCGACACAATTACTGTGTGATCATCCTGCCCTTGTACTGGTTCGCGTCGCGTGCTGCCCATCAGAGCAACAGAATAACATGCTCTATGTCAATGTGTAAGAATAAACTTAATAGATAATATACCTACCTAATCATTCAATAATTACAGTCGGATGTTTGCGTGTAACTTACTGTATTATATTCAATGCTAAGTATAATGTTGAAAGGTGAGCGTATCAGTTGACAGCCTCGTACTTATAGCGCATAGTTTGTTTCAGATTGAGGTGTCAGACCTCGTGTAAGAGTGATGTTATTGCACGCGATATGAGAAGCAGTTTAATAAGATATTATTTTTCTACCACTTATTTCAAGGAAATAATAAACTGTATATATTTAGGGCTCCGTACCTCAAGAGGAAAAAATCGGAAACCTTATAGAATCACATCGCTAACCGACTGTCTGTCTGTTTGTCTGTATGTCTGTCAAGACCTTTTTTTCAAGTATGCTTGGAGGTATCAAGTTGAAATTCATACCCAATACTCAGGTTTCACGTCAAGTCTTGAAACTGTGCAAGATTAGAAGGTTTCTTCAGGGTCGGCAGAGTGAGTCCTTTCAGGGTCCTAACCTCTCACATCCTAATGTCAGAGGGTACCAATGAAAACAATAAGTGGACCTCGGGCTCTATCAGGGCTCTGTAAGGATTAAGTGTAAACTTTGGGTGCAAATGGGAAGTCGCTATGAGAATCATAATATCAATTCAATCAAGTAGCCTATCGCAGTCCACTTCTGGACACAGGCCTCTCCCAATGTCTCAATGCTCTGGCCTACTGTTTCCACGTTGGTACAGGGTTGGTTTTATTTCGAGTTTTCACGTCACTGATAAGGTTGGTAATAGTACTTACATATATTTTATTCTGGTGTCAATTGATTTTTAATGCATTGACTTCATGGGATTCATTTATTGCAACTCTTTTGTCGAGGTAGAAATATACAAAATGCCATTCCGATTGTTTAAACTTATTTGAAAACCTGTCAAGTTATATATTAACACGAATTCTTCCAACAAACATCTAACGAACATAATCTCAAAAAACGTAGAGCGTGCGCGATCATCGTCATTTGAGTCCACATTCGAGGCCTCAACGGAGGTGTGCTAATGATACCGCCAATAATTTTTTCAGATAATTTTTTAACTCCAAAACCACCACCACCCATATTGGTCAGTAAATCAGTAAAAGTCAGCTGGTCAATACGACGGGATGATGTGGCGCGTGGCGAAGCCCCATGCCGCGGGGCTTCGCGTGACGTCAGCGCATCTGCCAGACAGATGGCGCCGCGCCCCTCACCAGATAATATCGTACATAAACCACGCACGCACCAACACTTTCGTGGAAATCAAAATCAAGTCACCAATTACGGACAACTTTTGTAAGACTTCTGCAATTATCGAACAGCCGTTTGTAATCAAAGTCATAAAATGTTTGCGGGATCATTGAAAATAGGTACCTAGTCTCATAATGAGAAAATAAGTGGGTAAAATTCCGAACAAAAGTCGCTAAACATTAATAAATAATTTCAGAAACGAGTAACTATTTAGTCTTGAGAAAGATATTAAGTTCAAGACATGCACTGTGCGTAAAAGAAAACAAAACCGAAGTAAGCCTATCTTGGCCGGATTCTCACTCTCACGGACGCGGACGTACTAAATCAAAATCTGGGTACTGCATAGCTTATGAATTTGTTACACAGCGTTACGTATAAGTAGGTATGTGTGCTACACTACGACCCCATTGTTTTTACTGCTGTGTAAAACGGTAATTATCGTGGCATCATCGTAATAGTATGGGATTTGGCGTCATAGGGATGCCAGATGGTATATGTTACAACACGCTAGATCCATTATCAGTAATTTATGTAACTTGCTAATCAAGCACTTACTCGCTGAACCAGAATTCATTACAATTAAAAGAAGATAACATACAGTAATATATTTTTAATAGAGGTTGAGAACAGCGAATCGGCAAATTGAAGGCCGGCCTGGATGTCCCTTGACTAGATGGAATGAGGACGTGAAAAGGGTGGTTAGGTTAGACTGTATGTGAAACTGACGCATATAAGGAGAGACCTATCATCCGTAACAGTGGACTGAAATGCGTAATTGATCAAGACCAACGAAGCTCTCCAGTAAAGTCTACATCGTATACATCACCAATGTTATAACACGGTTACAACCAATTTTATTAATACTTTCCATAATTGGTTTATTTGGCTTGGACAGAATTAAGAGACATCTGACCTTCCAAATACATAAGAAATGCCTGCACTAATGTCACGTCCCTCAATCCACAAGTGTACCAGTTCAAAACGTGAATTAGACTTACACTCAGAAAATCTTGGTATACACGCTATATCTTACAAACAATCACAGTCGAAATAATCTTGTGTTGAGCACCTAAAATATCCAGATCTCTAATGTAGCTCAGTTCATTTCCTAGTCATATTTTCTTCTTGTATGTGACAGGCTCTGTGGTGTGGTCGTAGTGAACGCGTCCGCTACGCAGTAGGCGCTTGTTCAATCTATTCAAATATTATACGAATATTTGAATAGATTGAACAAGCATGAATATGAGTATTTGCATTCGTCTGGTCGTGCTTCGAAGATCACGTTAAGCCAGGGATCCCGGTTGTCCTTTGGCAATCGTTACGGATAAGTGGAGCCTAATCTCATACATCGCCAATTGGTTCCAAAACCAAAACTATATTCCGTGAGGCGACTACCATCCTCCACAGAATGGCAGTCGCTTCACGGAATATAATTTAGTATATAGTCACGAAAAAGTTCAGGTGCATCTTAGATATTCATTGAGAAAAAGCTCAGAGAATGTTTTTCTTCTTGTGTTACAAAAATAGTCATAATAGTCATTTCTACTAATATTAGGTATGAATATAAAAGTTTATGATGATATTAAGAAGTTGGTGAATCAATCACGTTGAAATGGGTGAAGGGTCTGGCTGAAATTTGCACAGGGACAGATTACAATTTGGAATAACACATGGTTTTCTTATTATGTGGGTCAAATTCAAAAATATGTTCATTTGTAATTGTTACAAATAGGAAAACCAAAATGAATTTCGTTACAAAAATGATTACTTGTTATAAATATAATAGTCAGACTAGAATCGAATCAAATCGATGTATTATTAATAATCAAATTATTATTTGTCTAAATACTAACTGCACTAATAGTTTCACTCTTTTGTCAAAATAAATTCATACAATTATTATTTTAATGCATGCGAATGTTGTGTACGTCTGTAATAGGTATGCATATTGGAATGTTTCACGGATCCAACTATTATCGAAAATGTATAATATGTATACTGTTGATGCACACACATGCATTATGTAGCCGACAGGTCCGAACACGGAACCGGTCGGCACGCCACAAGCTACGCGCCGGCTGTCGGCGCTGACTCCATCAATGACGGTCTGTAGTGTTCTGTTTGTGAAGTAGGCCCGGAGCCACTTGTTAAGCGGTCCCACAATCCCACACTCTTCCATGGCTTGAAGCAGCTGGCTTGTTTCCAATGTGTCAAAAGCTTTTCGGAAATCAATATATATCCATACCCTCATTGATGTCATCAGTGAAACGCCCCAGCACAGTTGCAGTACTCCTACCCCTTCGGAAGCCATGTTAGATGTCAGTTAAAATGTTATATTTTTCTAGGAAAGTACTCATCTGACTTACAATATTTTTTTCTATTATTTTATTAATTACCGACAAGATAGCTATTAGTCTATAGTTAGAGTAGTCATAATGCGATCCATGCTTAAAGATAGGCCTAATTATCGCCGTTTTGAATTTTTCTGGATATACCCCTATTTCAATGCGTAAATTGCGGAACTAATTTTATTCTTAATCAGTTTGATATCTTTTACTCTAATCAAATCCACCCCCTGTGCTTTGTCACAGCTAAGATTACATATATTTTTTTCTATATCTGACGGGTGGGCTTTTCGAAATCTTAAAGATACATTACTGCTTACAACATATTCAGATCTATCTAGGAATTTACGGTCGTATACATGTTTGATATTTATTATTTCCTGGGTAAAACATTTGGAAAAATTGTTACATATATTTATAGTACTTTCTGTTCTACCTAAATATTTAATAATTTTCTCATCTACACTTTTTGATTCCTTTCCAGTCCATTAATTAATCTTAGCCCATATTTTTCTAACATTTTTGTTACAATTTGCTATCTCATCCCTTCGATAGTTATTTTTAGCTTTATTTATACATTTGTTAACTTTATTTCTGTACCTATTATACTGCAATCGTACAGGAAATGTATTTTACTGACAAACTATGTAGGGCTTGATTGATTTTTAAATAACGCAATTTATTTAGTAGAGGTAGAGCATTCGACTGCTATGTAGGGGGCGCGGGTTCAATTCCCGCTCATGGCAAATATTTGTATGCATAAATATGTATATTTGCATTGGTCTGGGTGTTTCTATGTATAATAAGTATGTATTTACAAAAAAAAAGTATCTAAGTATGTTTATCCGCATTCTAGATCCCATAACACAAGCTAGTTAAGCTATGCTTACCATGGGTCCAGATAGCGTTGTGTAGAATGTCGTGAAATATTATTATTATTATTGTTTCTCGGTTTCATGACTCTCGGGACTATGGAGTCCCGGACCTTTGGAAGGCATGCGTCGGGCCGAAGCCAAGACGTAGAGGCCCTTTTATGAGAATTTAATATGCTAGGAATACACACACATGGCGGATATCATCCCCGAGCGCACAATATGATACACCCGGAGGTGGTCCCCGCCAAGTGCAGAGACTATTGCTGTCCGGTGCTGTGGCCACGATGGAAACTAAATTATGGGCTATGGGATTGAGAATTGGATGGACTGGTGAATGGGCTATGGGGGGAGACTAACGGACACCTGCCGTGACAATAAGTCTCAAAATTGTAAAAAGGCAGGCGGTGACTTGCCAACTCATTGCATGGTCCCCATTAAAATAGCCACATATAGTGCGACCATGGAGCAACATCCGTTGAGCGGCTAAGGTTGTCGAGAGGTGAGTCTGCGGGGCGCAAGTTCCCGGTATACCAGTCAGCATGCCCCCGGCGTTATGACATTTTACACTTCCAACCTGGAGTATAGGTTCTATTCTTGCAACTCCACTCATGGCCGGCCAATAAAGGCAAGCACACAAGGTGAGGGGGAATAAATCCTAATCCTCGGGAGAATCAGAGTACGTGGTGTCGCCACGCACCAAATATTATTATAATGATCTATGTGGTAGGACGTAGCACACGTAATATAGTTTATAAGACCTTTAGGTATAACTAACCTATGATCTACAGATCAAAATTTATGATTATGTTTTTTTTTAATTTCTCCCAACTCTGAAATAAGTTTTCACGGGTTACGGGAACGGGTTCAAGATTCCACGAATGCGAATCTGCAAGCAGCAGATAGAATTTCAATATTGAAAATTTTTCAGGTTACCCACAAAATATTATAAATATTGATAATGTACAAACAAAACCCGCGATTTAATAAAAGTCTATGAAGTATCTACTATGTTTATCATTACAGTCATAGTAGGTACCTAACCTTGGTAATATAAAAGAACATTTTATGTTTTATATCTTTTGACGTAGGTATACCTTATTGTTTCACTTTTTATAACTGGTGATAATTATATATTAATATCATATTGATTGATTTATATAATCGTAGGCCCCTTTATTGAACTATTGTTTTATAGGTACATTAATATAATGTACTTCGAGAGAGAATTTATGTGTTACAACATAATGTTAACAGTTTTTTTTAAAATAAATTATCATTATAGGAACCTCAGATACGAACACAAAACATGTAGGTAAATTGTTCTGTTATATGACTAAGGTAGTCATATAACATAACATAACATAAACTCACGCCTATATCCCTGAAGGGGTAGGCAGAGGTGCTAGCACCCACATTTCGCCAGTTTATGTTTAGCTCTCAATGTAATAGGTGGCGAGCCTATTGCCATTAACCGGGCACTTATAAACCTGCGATAAACACACATAAATTCGAAAAGCATCGAAAAGTCATTAGTGCGTGCTTGGGATCCTGGGATCGAACCCGAGACCTCGTCTCAGCAGTCCATTAACCATACCATTAGGCTACCGCGGAGTCAAATAAAAGAACAATTTTATTTTATATACTTTTTGACGTAGATATACCTTATTGTATTATAACTTTTTATAACTGGTGTATCGTAATATTATATCGTATATATGTATCGTACGTAAACCAATATTTCGTTGGCATAGTTTGCGTGGTCCTACGTGCTAAGTTACGTTTGCATACATGGACACATGCCGCATCTGATTTTGCAGAATACTATTTAGTGTTGGTTGTATCGGTTATTGTCAGATTTTAAAGCCAAATGCTATAAACTCATAAAAATTATATTTCAACTAAACTATAACCTGCAAAACTCTGATTCAGCATGTCTATAAACTTAGAACGTAGCGTTAGGGCGAAGTAGTGAAATTTATTTCTTTATTTTTTTTATTTTTTTTTATACCACTAAGTTGGCAGACAAGCACACGGCCCACCTGATGGGAAGCGGTTACCGTGGCCTATGGACGTATGCAACACCAGGGGTGTCACACTCGTGTTGCCGATCATGAAGAAACCTTCTGATGCCCCTTTATTTATTTATTCAACTTTATGCACAGTAATTTTGTACAAAGGCGGACTTAATGCCAATGGCATTATCTAACAGTTAACCTTAGGGTGATGCAGAGATATATTGAGGTAGGTGCAGGTAACATAATATTCATTTATTGTCATATTATCTTTGTTCACAATAATAATATATACATTATACATACACACTATAATACAAAAGAAATTCATACACGTACTTTTAAATATACTTAGGTATATTAGGTACTTATATATATTTGTAAATGTACGAAGAATTACTGAAACATCAAACAGATTTCACAATAAATTCAAGATATTCATTCTGTTTAAATTGGTTACGGCACGCTTAGAACAGATTAACCCATGTTAATTAAATGATTACTTAAACCATAAATGCGTTATCTTTTTTACAATCGCATGCAGCTGTAATTGTGCACAATGCACAACTATAAGGAAATTGAATCTAGTGTTCACAGATCACGTAATTAATAACCAATTCAGTAATATCCTTGGATTTATGTTTTATTAATGTTCCTTATAACTACTGTATAAAAAAATTACATCATACTGATTTATTTATAACTTTAGGCCCCTTTATTGAACTATTGTTTTTTTTATCTACGACACGCCAACTTGACTTCATCTCGCCTGATGGTAGGCTAAAGGCAAAGTCTTAGGAAAGAGGGTCACCATTACAGACACTAAGTAATGTTACAATGGTGGCACTCAGATTGGCGGCCTCATCAGATGCTTTTTCACACCCGCTTAAAGGCCCCGGGACTGTAGGAAGAAGGAAACACGTGTGCTGGTAATGAATTCCAGTTCTTGATGGTGCGGCAAAGAAAAGACTCCGAACCGCTTGGTTCTTGCTTGTATATTCTGCACAGTGTGAGGGTGACATCTAAGCCCTGCACGTATTGTAATATTTAAGAAACGAGAGTGGGGGGAATAGTTGGAAGAGCTCATCACAACATTCACCATGGTACAGACGGTAAAATACAGTCAAGGAAGCAACTTCTCTACGCGTCTGCAAAGGCTATATTATTTATAGATACATTAATATAATGTACTACCAGAGAGAATTTAGGTGTGAAAACATAATGTTAATAGTTTTTTTTAATTAATCATCATTTTAGGAACCTCAGATAAGAACACAAAACATGTGGTCCCGATCATTACGTTATCGAAACATGATTTCAATTTGATATGAAAGAAAAAAATAAAAAAACGCTGTATTGTTAAAACCTATCTTCATATTGTTAAACCTTAGTTAGGTACTTTATCAGTATGATATGAATGTAATGAGCATCCATAACATAACATAAACTCACGCCAATATCCCCAAAGGGGTAGGCAGAGGTGCTAGCACCCACATTTCGCCAGTTTATGTTTAGGTCCCAATGTAATATGTGGCGAGCTTATTGCCATTAACCGGGCACCTATAAACCTGCGATAAATATACACATAACTTCGAAAAGCATCGAGAAGTCATTGGTGTGTGCCATGGTAAAACCTGGGATCGAACTTGAGAGCTCGTCTCAGCAGTCCATTACCCTTACCAATAGGTTACCGTGGTAATACTCGAAAATACTATCTCTACTTTTTATGTCAATATTCTCATGACATATTCACAAATAATGAGCTGTAAAACCTTTTCATACTAGTTAAAGTAATCGTTGCGTGATGAGGCGGTATGTATCTACCTACTCGAAGTTCTGACGCTAAGCGGGTATGATTGGCACTTGGCATAATACAGACAAATAGTAAGCCTACCCTTATTGGAAGCAAAATGAAACGCTACGAAAAAAACCGTAAACCAAGTTTTACTAACGATTTTTTCTATAACTTTCCTTTACAGCTGCCTACCTAATCTAGATTGTAATAAGCTATCGCTATTCTGAATTTCCATTAAAAGTCGTAGGACCATTTTAGCGTAGAAGTAATAAGAAGACACACGTTCACTGTAATATACCAAATCTACATACATACGTATAATCACGCCTTTATCCCCGGAGGGTTAGGCAGAGATGAATTAACACCCACATTTCACCAATCATTGAATTCGGTCCCACGAAATAGGGGGTGAGCCTGTATGTATGTTTGTATATATTATATAAATGTCTGATGGTAAACAGCCCTATCCTTTAGTCGCCTTGTACGACACCGCATGGGAAGAGATGGGATGGTCCAATTTCTACTCTGCCGGGAAATTTCCATCTTCTTCTCATCAATTTACACCACTTTTAATCATCATCACGTGCTGCAGTGCAGGATGCATCTCTTTCTTTCACTTGCAGCCTAGGGTCCGCTTTTCGCATTTACTTGATACTTCATATAACAACGTTTTACCAAAAATAGTCATACGTACAAAAATAAATATTTAACTGATATTGGAACCTACATGTTCCAATATCGGTTAAATATTTATTTCTGTACACACTCATCCATCGGTCGATACTAACTCGACAGCCCTTTCCATTACTTAATTACCAAAAGTTTAATTGCTCGTTGCTATGTTATAAGCATCGTGTTTTATAATTTTCAATAGTTGATAGATACGGCAGTTATACGTTATCTAAATACGATTATTGTGCATACTTTCAATAATGTTTAACATCAGATAGATATATACAGCCCCAGATTCAGCCTCAGATGCATGCCTCGAGTCAACAATAGCGCCTGGGAAACGGCAATAAGCGCACCCACTATTACGTGGGACCGAATACAATATTGTTGAAATGTGGGTGTTAATTCACCTCTGTCTAACCCTCTGGGGATAAAGGCATGATTATATTTATATACGTATGTTTCGATAATGTTTCTTAAGAATAGTCTGATTATTTTAAATACATACCTTTCCGATTCACTATTAGACCTTTGGGACAAAAAAATGAATGAGTAATAAAAAATATATTTACGGTTTTCATTAATTATTCAATTATAAACAAACTAAAGAATATTCATATAGACAGAATAAAAAGATTTTAAGTAAGGGTGGTATCAACCCATTCATGAATTCAACCTTGTTTAAAGGGTGCAAGGTCTGTGCCATGTCTGTGCTACACCGAATATAGAACATGGTGAGTAGATACTGGTTAGAAAGGGCAGCCCGGATACTATTTACTTAGTACAAGTTTCAGATTTTCTTTGACTTTGAAAGAAATCAAAAGCAAAAAAAAAAACCAATTGTATGGCAATAATTTTAGATAATATATCCCATACAAAAGAACTATATTTCACAAAATTGAGAATTACTGTCTATTCAAAGATATAAATTATTGGTCTGTTATCTTAAAACAAATGGAGCTTCCCTTTGAGGTGTTAGTATATCTCTTCAAATATTTACCAAAATCTGATAGAAAAGCTGCAAGTGAGACTTTTCGTTCTTGGTACTTAGCTGCAAATGATCAAAGCTTCTTAAAAAATAAAGTAGCTATATTTTACAAATCAGCATTAAATGAAGAAACATCATCTCCATTACTCATATTCGAGAATTCAGCTATAACATATTATAATTACTTATTTAATGAAGTAGAAAACCGGGGAGATGGGCCTCGTCAGCATTGGTCTGCAACCATCTAGGAGAAGGTCACTCCGAAATAAAACCAACTCTCAGGGAGCATACCCGAGAAAAAACCCCGATCCAAGGTGTTAGCCGACCCGTGCCAAGGATTCGTGACCAGAGGGCAAGCTGGTGTAACGGAGGGTGTCTGTGTTGGCGGTCACAGGACACACTTGAGATTCCGCCTTACCTCCGTAAAGGGCTCTGCGGGGGTGGACCATATTTTCCCTATGACTCGTGGGAACGCAATGATGATTCCAAAAATTAATCATCCGCATGGCGGCGACGCGGTACGCCACCCGTCACGTCTCGTTTCCCGTGGGGGCGAAAAGTGGCTCACGGAGAGCCGTTTTGCTACGTTGAATGTTGGAGGAGGAATGGAAGAAAAAATGAATGATGTTTGTAAGATGATGGATGAAAGAAGGATTGATGTGCTTTGTGTGAATGAGACGAAGAGGAAAGGATGTGACACCACCAAGCACGGACCCTACACCGTGTACTGGTCGGGAGTACCCAATACTGACAGAGCTTGCCAGGGAGTTGGTGTCATCCTATCTGCTAGAATGGCTGAGTGTGTGAATATATTCGAATGTGTGAATGCTAGACTGATGTGGATGAGAATGAAAGTGGGACTCACTCGTATTTTTGTCGTAGGGGTTTATGCTCCTGTAGACTCCGGTACGAATACGTCCCAGGAAGGACAAGAAGAAAGAGAACAGTTTTGGGAGAGTTTAAGAGATGTATTAAGAGAATGTAAGGATAATGAAAGAATAATAATGTTAGGTGATTTTAATGGATGGGTAGGACTGAAACGAGATGGATTTGAAAGGGTTCTTGGCAAGTACGGAGATGAAAGAGTGAACGAAAATGGTAAAGGTTTGCTTGAAGTATGTTTGGAATGGAACCTTTGTGTGTCAAACACGATGTTTCGACACAAAAGGATTCATATGTATACAAGAGAAGCGAAGAATGTCAGGAAAAGTATGATTGATTTTGTAATAGTGGATGAAAGATTGAGAAAACATATTCTAGACGCTAGGGTATATCGCGGTGTGGGTATCCATACAGACCACTTTTTGGTTATGTGCCGTATAAGTGATCTCTTTAAAGGATGGAGACGTAGAAGGCGTGACCCCATAAGTGTTCTAGAAAGAATAAAAGTAGAAAATTTGCAAGAAGATAAAGTGAGAGAGGAGTATGGAAGCAAATTGACTGAAAGGTTTCATGATCTTGATAGTATTTGTGAGATTGAGGAGTTATGGAAGGTATTCAAAGATGAGATTGTGAGTGTGGCTTCCCAAGTATGTGGTATAAGTAAAAGAAGTAAAGTGCAAAGGGTGAAGCATGATTGGTGGGATAAAGAAGTGCAAAAGTTGGTATGTGAGAAAAAGAAAGCGTGGCTTGACTGGCTCTCAGTCAGAGCTAATGAGAGAATGCAGCAAGCTACCATTGAGAATGTGGATGAAGCGAAAGATAAATATAGAAGACTGAAAGGGATAGTGAAAGGAGTGATTGCTAGAAAGAAAAAGGAACAAAAAGACGTGTTTGATGAAAGGTTATCTGAGGATTTCCAGACAAACATTAAGTTCTTTTGGAAGTCCATTCGTTTAGCCAGAGGAGAAACACAGAGCTCCGAGCTGAACGCTATTAGAGACCAGAATGGAAGTATTGTAAAAGGTGAGGAATGTGTGTTAAAAAGATGGCAGGACTATTTTGAAAGCTTGTTTGAAAGAGAGGATGGTGTACATGTACTAACCTCGGTGATGGATGACTATGTTGATGCTGATAAAAGTGGTATTAGTATGAATGAAGTTGTGAGTGCATTAAGAAGTATGAAAGCTGGTAAAGCAGCGGGATATGATAAGGTGACAGTCGAGATGCTGAAGGCTGGACAGGGCCTTGTAGCAAGTCAGTTGTGCCGCCTTTTCAACATATGTTGGGTTAGCGGTCGTGTACCAAGTGATTGGTGTAAGGCCGTTATAGTTCCACTTTACAAAGGAAAGGGCTCGCATCAAGACTGCAAAAACTACAGGGGCATTAGCCTACTCAGCGTCGTCGGCAAACTGTATGCGAAAGTGTTGATTGAGAGAGTTATGAAAGAAACCGATGAGAAAATATGGGATGCACAAGCGGGTTTTAGAAAGGGAATGGGATGTACGGATCAGGTCTTTTCATTGCGAAGCATAGCCGAGAAATTTTTGGCCAAGAGTCAAAAGGTCTATTGCGTATTTGTGGATTTGGAAAAGTCCTATGACAAAGTGGTGAGGAATGAACTTTGGTCGGTACTGTCTATGTATGGGGTGAGCAGCAACCTTATTCGAGCTGTGAAGTCTCTCTATGAGGACTCCAGAGCTTGCGTGAGGATACATGGGTCATACACTGAATGGTTTAGTGTCCAAAAGGGGGTTAGACAGGGATGTGTAGCGTCACCATGGCTGTTTAACTTATTCATGGACAGTTGTTTGCAAGATTTGAAAGATAAAGAATGTGGTTTAAGAATGAAGAATTTACTCATCAAATGTCTTCTTTATGCTGATGATCAGGTTTTACTGGCGTCATCGGCAGATGAGTTGCAGGAGATGGTAACAACTATGCATGAAGCTTTTGAGAGGAAAGGAATGAAAGTGAATGTTAGTAAGACAAAAGTTATGGTTTTTGAAAGAGATGAATGCGTGACAGAGTGTAGGATTTGTATAGATGGAGAAAAAGTGGAACAAGTGAATGAGTTCATATATTTGGGAACATTGTTTACGAGAGATGGAAAGCATGAAGAAGATGTTGAAAGGAGAGTGATGGCTGGAAATAGAGTGAATGGGGCACTACACAACTTTATGAGCAGCCGGAAAGTGTCCGAAAAGGCACGACTGGCTGTACATGGAGGAGTATTGGTGCCGACTCTTATGTATGGTAGTGAAAGTTGGGTGTGGCAGAAAAAGCATCAGAGTAGAGTGAATGCAGTAGAAATGCGTGCGTTGCGAAGTATGTGTGGCTTGACCTTGAAAGATAGAGTGAGAAATAGCGTGATAAGAGAACGATGTGGAGTGATAGAAGATGTAGTGATGAGAATTGAGAGAGGAATGTTGAGATGGTTTGGTCATGTTGAGAGAATGAATGAAAGAAGACTAACGAAACAGGTGTATGAGGCGAGTGTGGATGGTACCGTCGGAAGGGGAAGACCTAGGCGCACATACCTGGACCAAATCGGGGAAGTTTTAGAAAAGGGGCAGGTCAGGAGTACTCTAAACCGACGAGCGTGCATGAAGAATGTAATGAGAGTGAATGAAGCGAGAGTAGTATGTCAGGATCGTAGCAAATGGAGATCCGTGATCTCTGCCTACCCCTATGGGAGACAGGCGTGATTTTATGTATGTATGTATGTAAGTTTCTGAGATCGAATATATTTTAAGAAATGAGGGCGATTTCCCTGCCTGCTTTTTTAGAATTTCTTCGCATGAAATCACTATGTAAAACGTTTATCTATGACCACTCTTTATATTTTTTTTAGGAAATGAGGGCGATTTCACTGCCTGCTTTTTTAGAGTTTCTTCGCATGAAATCACTATGTAAAACGTTTATCTATGACCACTCTATTTTTTTTTTCATGTAATAAGAACACTAGCTTATATGAAGTCACTACTGAAAATACATTTCTTTTAAACACAAAATTTAAAAATATGTAAATATGCTACATTTTATTAACGGTGGTATGTCCGTGATGCACTTTTAAGCGCATTTACCTCTTTATACCCGTTATGATTGCAAATTTTGTACTTAAATTAATATATGAAGCAACCTTATTTATTACTTTTCATGCATACATAGTCCTAGCTACCAGTAACAGCTACGAGTATAACTATTAATGTAAATATAGAGGTATATAGGTATAATATATATTGGTTAAGAATTAATTAAACTAATCAATATAATTATACATTGTCAACATTGCAAAATTGTTTGCAAATAAATATGTATTAATTAAATAGTCTAAACACATTTCGCATAATGAAACATACGTTCACATCATAACGTTCCACCACATTAAGAGAAAAAGAAAAATGTGTGTGGTTTTACGTGAAAACAATGAACTTTCGCACGGTTGGATCCAGCTTGATTTAGTGTAGTTTATTGTTGAATCAAAGCAGAGAAGTTGGTTTGCGGTGGAGTCGTAATTGAATTTGGAGAACAATCCGTTTCCCGCACCGCGTACGGATACATTCGCAACACGCACAAAAACGCACCTGTTTACTACTTTATAGATAGAAAAGAACAAAATATATCTTCGTAGTACCCCAGTAAACATAATATAATGGTCTCTCCCTTGCAAGTGAATCAAAGATCCTCGTATAAGAATTATATCGTCTTTACAAAATGGATATAAAGTGTATATGCTAGTCGTTTCGATACACTTAAAACAGTTTAGTTGTTATTATAAAGTATATGGCCAAGATCTTTGAGAACTAGATTTTCAGTGATTATTCGATCACTCAATCTGCTCGTTAATTTTTAATGTACTATTAAACAGGCTGTAGCAACGTTATATTACTTTGGCAAAAAGAAAAAATGTCTTTTGAGAAATTAGTTAAAAAGAAGTGTCCCTACAAACCTTATAATAGGTAAATTACAGACTTTTCCATAATAACGTTTTACCTTTTTTATGCACCTTATACCACCGTCAGTGATAGTTTATACCCTACCCTACTTATTTAGTTTCTAGCAAAAAAATATATCAAAAATATGTATCATCAAAAACCGTGGTAGCCTAGTGGTATGGGTAATGGACTGCTGAGACGAGGTCTCGGGTTCGATCCCAGGTTTTTCCACGGCACACACCAATGACTTTTCAATGCTTTTCGAAGTTATATGTGTATTTATCGCAGGTTTATAAGTGCCCGATTAATGGCAATAGGCTCGCCACCTATTACATTGGGACCTAAACATAAACTGGCGAAATATGGTTGCTAGTACCTCTGCCTAGCCCTTGCCTACGACTGCCAGATGGGTAACGGCTGGCGATGAACTCAAACTTAGCCCTGGCCGTTGCTTTTTTACTGGACCTCGAGGCGGTATTCAACTTTCGCTTCACTTCAGCGATATTTGGATCTTTATTGGCAAGAGCCGTGGTCCAAGCCCTGTATGCAGATTACTTGTGGTCTCTTGCTTCCCTGCAGGACCTATTAAACCGAGGGCGTTTGCTCGCTCCTGTTGCGATCCAGCGCTTGGGAATATAGCATTCCATACCCGCTAGGATTGCATCAACTACTGCTGTTGCATAGGAGCTTGGATCATTTACCTAAATATATCTATTCTATGCTACTCGTATTCATTCTGTGCCGAAAGAAACTTGCCCTTAGATTATTGCATATTAATAATCTAAAGGAATTGCCGTTCCTTTGGCTTACTTAATTAAAAATTAAATTACGTATACAAACAAGTATAACATAAAAATGCAATGCTACTGAGTGCAAAAAGGTCAGTCATTGTTACACTAATTACTCTGATATTACGCAGTTGCACACAAAGTACTGTTAGTCATGAATAATCTAATTATGCATTTTATTTTACCAAGTCGCCTCGTCGAAAGAGTCTGATTAAAATGAGCTTGCTTTAGTGTTGACGTGTTATAAAGCATTCTCTCTATTACACACCGCAAGTTTACGGCTTGATATCTTTTCAGAGTAGTTAAAACCGAACTTATAGTATTAATATATTCAAACACAAACAGAGGGACCGATCTTTACAAACGTACCAAGTGGAAATCCTACAAAATCATTTTGCATCCAATTTGTTTGTTACTAAGTACAATACCTACCACTTTTCAGATTCTAGGGTTCAGTCAATCCCGGACCTGTGCAGCACCAGGGGAGTCATACTCGCGCTTACGACCCTTACGATGCAAAGAGAGTTTCTGTGCCGTCAGTGTAGAAGACAAAGCAGGACAAGTTTTCGGTCTTCCTACTGACAGCACAAAATCTCTTCAGTGAGCTCTGGCTACCCTACTCACTACCGGGAGCACAACACAAAATCCCCAGGGATATCCGTTCCGCCGGAGCCGGTGGGAGAGGTTATGTTGAACTCGAATCAACTAAAACGCACGCTGTCTGTGGGTCGTTGTTGGTCGCTGGTGGTGAGGTTAGCAGGCATTTTTCTCCCATCCCGGCCGACACAGGGCCATCTCTCTCGATCTGGCCCTCTTCGGGTGAGAAGTTGCATAGATAAAATTATCAATCAATCAATAAGCCTATTGCAATCCACTGCTAGACATAGACCTCTCCCAATATTGGGAGGCTTTGGCCTACTGTTTCCACACTGGTCAGACGGGTGGGTATAGGGTTTTATTTCGAGATTTTCTTCTCTCGCAGCGATATCGTCTGCGTATTTTGCCGTTAGTCGCCTCTTACGAAATCCTTCGGATGAGACGGGGTAATGATTCTTGTATTCTTTTTCCGTCACCACACGGATTATCATTTATTTAAACAATTGATATTTATACTAGTTTATTCACAGATAAGGTAAAAAAATAGGTAAAATGATATGTTGCATAAGACTATCTATCATTGTTCTTGTGATAACTGGGGCACGTGGGCAACTTTTTAACCACGAGAAAAAACAATAAAGCAATCTCTCACAAGTATCATTTTCATCCAACAATGGGTAGCGCCCCGCGTGATAATTGAACGAGAGGGTCCGCGGGGCCCCGGGCGCACATTAGTGTTACATTTGATTCGTATGTCACGCACAATAGTGTAATTGTTTATTTTATATGCAAGATTTGCGTGGCATGTGAAGAATTACGGTAATAGATATATTTCGGATAGAGAAATTAATGTATATTGGTACTCCAGTATACTAGCGAATTAGGTGCTTTTCGACGATCAAATTGCCCTGAATTCGGTCGAAAAGCAAATTATTTACAAATTGTAGGTACTGAGATTAAAATTAGAATTGAATTACCGTTCACTTAACCTGTATTTAGCTATCTGCCTGTTTTGTTATGAAGAAAAACAATGCACTTGTCGGTCGAGTGATTCTTGGAAAATTAGGATACTCTCTAACAAACAGTTGTTTATACGTAAAAATAAGAATAAATCGTGTAAGTTCGAAAAATATCATTGTAGTGTTTGGATGATTACTTATTTATCCATTGTATATTTTTTATAAATGGTTATTAATGCCTTTCAGAATGTCGTGAGGCAAAACCGGTTACATTGCATAATAAAATACTGTAACATAAGTAAGTACCTACAGGCGGTATTTTCAATATGTTTATTATATTCCGTCTACGGGAGAGGCCTATGTTCAGCAGTGGACTATGTGTGGCTGACATGATGATGATGATGATGATGATTATATTCCTATTTGTATAGAAAGTATTCGTTTTGTATATATTCGTATTTGTATTGTTTATCTTTTATTTTTTCTAATATGTGATAAGCGAATCTGTGTCTGTAGGTATTTTCTATTTCTACTATACAGTAAAAATTAACCAATCTTATGTTCATGATATCGCAAACCATGTTATAAAATCAACAACCTTACAAAAGAGCTTCAAATAACTTCACCAGGAGCCCTATTCAGTAACACGCATATACTCAAACGCGTGGTTTCAATTTGGTAATAGAGAAAAACGCAAAGGTGTACCGCATGATCTGACCTTCCTGAGATGGTTTTCCTGAGATTATCAAACGTCCAGATTCAATCATACTTTGATACATTTTCAATTACTATTTGATATTTGAATTTTATAAGTTTTGAAAACACACGTTTTAATAACGTACACTTATTGAATCGGACCTCCGGTAAGAATTAGTACCTACGAGTCAAATTGGATGAGTATCGGTTGTAATGGCTGTAGATCGTTCACATAAAACAAGTACAATAACATCGGTGTAGACCAGCATCTCTGCGGGTAGGCGCCGTTTGTTTGCTCTCTCTCGGAGGGGGTCATTACTAAACTCCATTACACTTTTTGTGCCAAGTGTTTTGGTGGTATAACAAGGGTGAAAACGACCCTACAAAACGAATGACATGCCCTCACTGTTTTTATCGTTGTGAGAAAGAAAAATGTTTGTAGTGAAGTTTTTTGTGCAGAAAACTTTATATATTCAGTCATGTATTTTATTTAGTACTTACGTACAAACTGTCCAATATTTTTTTAGTAAATGTTATGTTTATCTGATTTGCAAATAAGTAAGTAAATGGGTAATACTATCAACAAAATCTTTCCAAACTAAATACATATATTATGTTCCTTTGTTAGTTTCCTATTGGAGTAGGCCAGAACAACAATATTCAGGAGAAAATAGTATTGTAAAATAGCCATGCCACTTTGCCCTCAGGCCAGTTGGGGATTATATATTTCCACGTGCTACTATTCTGGTGGCCTTTTGTTGGTTTTACTTTCCAAATTGTTTTATACATCCATGCCGCCTGCCGGTACTCTTGACCTGGTCTTTCCTTAAATCATTCTCTATTGACATAACGTATCCCTAGTTTGACCATCACCAGGTTGCCCATTAAACTACGCCGCTTAAATCTTTTCCGTCAATCTTCTTTCATCCATCCTTTCGACGCAACCCTCCTCTCTTCTTGGTAGTACATACGTACAACATATCTACATAATTATTGAATATTATCCTTGGCAGTCAAATAGCTTCAGCAGTTCCATACCACCAAATTATATAACATATGTATAAAGGCTTTTCAGACAATGTTCAGGAGACTAGACACTAGACAGAGCACTATTTAGTCAAAACATACCAGTAATTATAGAATGGATTAACACTTAAATTATAAGCATTCACCGAATAGATCTGTCTTGTTGTAAACACTAGCATCGCAAAATCAAAGGTCTTTACAAATCTCTGTCATTTTAATAATAAATGGCACGAGCATTTGCTCAGGGCGATTAAGTTAATGAAGTGAAGTGAAAACCAAGACGAGGGTTCAATGACCTGATAACGATCTCGTTTGTGATTACGTGCGGGTGAGAACAATTTAACGTGTCTTTGTTGGCCAAGATATGGCGTTATACGGAACTTTACATAAGTGGCCCATATTTCTACTTAGTTAATTAAATAAATACTCTACAACATTCTACATATTTGTAAAATTAAATATTTGTATAATGTTTTACCACGGCGTTATGGGTATATTTATCGCAGGTTTATAAGTGCCCGGTTAATGGCAATAGGCTCGCCACCTATTACATTGGAACCTAAACATAAGCTGGCGAAATGTGGGTGCTAGCACCTCTGCCTACCCCTTCGGGGATATAGGTGTGAGTTTATGTTATGTATAATGTACTGAAAATCTGAAAAACATTTTTCTCAAAAAAAAATCTACACACGTGATCTTTGCTATTTCTTCTACGTCATCCTAACGTTAATCCCGTCGCATTCGAAGCTTTCACCTTGAATTCTGGGGTCTGCTTTTCAGTCTAACTCCGGATTTGTTAACTTCCATATTTTCTGTGAAGCGACTGCCATCTGACCTCCAATACCCAAAGGCGATATCGAAACATCGCAGTTAGACCAGTTGTTGAACTTTTTAGGGCTACAACTAACCGTAACGAATGCCATAGATGTTTGTATGGCAACCGGGACCGACGGTAACGTGCTCTCCGAGGCACGGATACAAATATTTGCACGGAGCGGGGATCGAACTTGCACCTCCAGCGTAGGTCGCAGAGACCGCGTTCACTATCGCCACAACACAGAGGCTATCAACGTCGGGGCGGGAGCGGCAGCGGGAGCGACGAAGGATCGCAAGACAAGCTGCCCGCGCACTAAGGCAACTCGGGCGTCTGAGGTCGATGAACGACCTCCGCCCCCCATGAGCGCCGGCCTGGGGGTGACAAGTGGAGCCGCCTGTCACCCTGGCAGAAGCAGGCCGCGGCGGTGGCGCGCCTGGCGCACCTCCCCGTTTCCGGGGACGAGTTGGGGACTCTGTAGTCCCCACATCCGAGAAGAGGGCCAGATCGTGAGAGATGGCCGGTGGGGAGGTATCCGTGGGGATTTGGATGGAAAAAAAAAATCAAAGAGGCTATCAACGTGATCTATGCTACTTCTCTAGACTTCTTGAGTTGAGTAACGTCTCGAAAGTATTTTTGTTTATACAGTGCATATAAGACGTTAATTAGATTTTTTTTATACAGCTCTTAGGTGGCAG